>WOGR01001039.1:0-21461 GCA_015342045.1 Leptinotarsa lineolata
GGAATAATTCAACAATTTATAATAAAATATTACCGAAACATCCCAAAAAATGGAATTGAATTCAACTTCTCAGTATGAAGTGAACGTCGATGATCAAAAAACCACAACAAAAATCAGGTTCGTATTTGAAAATTCGAAGATGGGGGTGGCCCAAGTCAGATGACACCCTGTATAAAAGATTCATGGATATATTCTGATAGCCCACATCAAGTGCCAATAGCAAAATGTGAACAGATTTTTAATGTGTCTGCGAATAAAGAAGATACAGGCAAAAAAGTAATTGGGGATTTTTTTGGTTTTTCCTGTGTATCTCCAGAACCAAAGGAGCTATAGTCGATTTTTTTTACATCATTGAATAGGTCTCTAAAATACGCAACTCTGCCACAATTCAACCGACACTGAAAGTAAAGTTTGTGAAGACCAAATTGTTTCCTGTGTTGTTTGTGAAATTACTATGGATCTTCATCAAATAACGGCCCGTAGCCGGTCGGGTTGACGTGGGTGCTTTGCTCCACTCACTCAATCAACGCTGTGTGAACCGGCGGTTCAAGCCGCGTGGCCGGACGATCGATTTTCACTTGCTATCCGTGTTGAGAATCACACGTTAAAAGTTCAGACCCCTTTAGTCTTTAGCTCGCACAAGTTTCGACTTTTGAGATTCGTTCGTAGGGGGCGACAGCTGGTTAACTAAAAAACAGATTTCAACATATTTTTCAACAGTCAACCAGATAATTCAATGTTTATATGAGAGTAGTTGATTCGAGAGGGTTCTTTCTTTCAGTTTGTATCTGAGAATAACTTGTATGTATGATCTACACATCTTTTTAAAGATTTTTTTTATATTGAATGCTTTCTTCCTCTGGAAGTTTCCCACATATAAGATGGAGAAAGCCAAAGCCTTTCTTTGCTAAAAACTAATCCCTTTTTAAAGTACACCCCTTTCAATTCAAATGAGATTCTTCACTTCTGCAATTTCCCAATGGCGGAAGGGAAAAATTTTAAGAATCTAATATACAAAAAAAACATATATTCTAAACAAAATTTGAAAGTTGTACAATTTTCCCTGCAGGGGTATTATTTCGCATTGGCAGTATTTGCTACAGTCGACTACTTTTATCAATTATGCTTTCCTTTCATGTTTCCGTTCTTCACGGAGAAGGAAATTTGACAGTTGCATATAGTAAAAATAATCAGTCCCAGAAGTAACTCCATCCTCCATCTCCCTAACAGGTACGATATAAAACAATGTTGTCTCGAGTTAGAACAAAATGTCCATAAACGAACGAAGTGAATTTTAACCTGCAGCCAAATTGAGTTCAAGTACATCTAAAGTCGAATTGGAAATTATAACCTCGATACGTCGGTCGACATTTTAAAATAGACCGTTTCAAATTTTGTAGGATTCCCAACTACTATTTTGTTTATATTCTCCATCATCAATTTGCGTGTTTATAAATACCACTTTGATTACGTAATAGGAACCATTTTCATTATGAAATGAGTGTACGAGTATGTTCACCAATTGGAATTCCTGTGTCGGGCGAATTTCACAAACCTATCATTAAAATGAAATTTTGTCTTTACAAAAACATGTAACAGATGAAAAACGTAAACTGGAAAAAAAGTATTGCGTTATATATTTTATTACTTTTCCAAACCTAAAATAGTATATTCGAACGGCAATTTGATTATTTTCTTCAAACCAATCATCTCACAATTTAATATCAACGGCAGAGATTTGTCCGATCATTAAGGCAATAAATACTCAATGAAATTGAATTGCAATTTTGTTCTAGAACAGAAATATATATAAATCATGTATATCCGTTTATATACTTTAGATCGCAACGTTGTTATTTTTGTAGTTATATCCGTTTCACAATTTTTCACGATAGAGAATTATTGAAGAGTTTATAGAAAGACTTGATAGTGTATAGATGTATAGTTATAGTGAAACAGTATAGCGATTTTGTTTCCATTAAGAGGAAAGAAGATAGTAATCTGACCTGATATTTTTCCGCTTTTGAAGGCTAAAACAGCCAAAAATCACAAAAAAGTTTTTATAAGCTTTCAACCATAAATGTGCGACTTTCATAACTTTGTGTCACTTGCATCTATGTTTTGACGAACCACTCAACCACATTTTATCCACGTTACGTTTTGTCTTATTCGCCCAACAATGTTTTATCCATTCTGTCAGTATTTTATCATTCTTGCAACTACGTGGATTTGTTCATTTCGGAAACTTGGTAACAAATCACTTTCGAAGGACAATAAAGTGAAAACACATAGCAACGTGAATAAAAAGTACTAAAAAATTAAAATGTAAAAGTTTTGATCAACGAAATAACGAAATTTTATTAAAATCCTCATACCAGTGGCTAAATATACATTTTTTTGATAAATAATATGAAAACGAATATATCAAACTGATAGCGGACCATTGTACGAAATAGTTATGATCTTTTTCTGTTAGGTTCATATCCACTTCCCAAATATTTCTAAAAATGCGCGCCTGAAAATTGTTTTCATTTTGTGCTATCCATTCTTTACTATAAACTTTTCGACACAGTAACGACCCATAATATTTCTGAGAATTTATTGACTACACTGGCGTTACTTTGTTTATCGTGTTAAGATACCGATTTCATTGAATTAGTGTGGAAATTATAAATCGCCGTATTGGAATAAAAATGGCGGTATTTGGCTAAAAATTGTCACAAGAACCTCAAATGTATGCTAAATTTGAGTTCAATCGGAAACTGGGAAGTGGGTCAAATTTATCTCGTAAGATTTGTTCACAGAAACCAGAACAGGTGAAACTAAATAAAATCAATTTGAAGACATGATGAAATGAAGAGATCAAATAGAAACTTTACCTTTTAAAGTGATATATTTGAATTTATTAATCTTGAAACGTACATAAGCAAGCATAAAAATTCATGAAGAGTACAGATTTTGTTGATGAGTTATAACAAATAACTAATGAAGAATGAGAACAATCTCTTTTCTTTCGATATTAAGCTTAACAAAATTCAAACGTCAAAGTAAAAATTTCATGAATATCACAGTTTAAAATCGACATTTAACAACATCTTGATTGTTTTTGTGAAAACAACAAATGAACCACATAGTAAATAAATTCATTTATTTATTTTAATTTACCATTTACTCCAACCTCAAGAATATTATATGATGACAGACAATTCGTTTAAAAAAACAAACAAAACCAACTTTGAACCACCCTGAAACTGAATCAACGTATTAACGACATCTTAATTGGATGAACGAAAGGACATTGACATTTAATATTTACTCGGGGATTAGTATCATAAGAAGAAGCCCAACGAAAGAAAACCGAAACGGGGTGCTTTCCTTGTGAAAACGGTTAGAATCGGTTCGATATTATTTTCAAGGTTTTTCAGTGCATGACAGAGAGGTTCGAATGCTTCGCAATCGATTAGATTTTTGATTACTCTGATAATGGCCCGCTGTTGCCAAATCTAGGTAATTCACAGTTGAATCAAAATTAATTGTTGCAATCTGAACCAATTTTTCAAGGTGACAAGGCTATATTGAATCGAGAGAGATAAAGAGAAATAAAACTGTTCAATAAGCTCATAAAATTGAAATGCTTACAAATTCATAACACGTACTGAATTAGTAATGCTTGATGATTATTGAAAACACCCATATCAACGTATAAAATCAATTAATCAAATAGATTTACAGTATACGAATAAGCAGAAACGGATGAGTACTTATATACAGGATGTTTTTCAATTGCGGTGAAAAAATGTAAGATCGTGTTCAGGAGATAATTTTATGAAAATAGTTTATATAAATATAGATCCGACAATGCACTGTTTACAAGATACAAGGTGTTGAACTTTTCTGGAAAATTCCATTTTTGTATTAATATTGTAAATAGTAAAAATTACCTGTTACTTTCTTAATGCACAGAACACGGAACGTTTTTTGTTTTCATCCTGTTTTTTGTAAAAGAAATCGAACCCAGCGAAAAAAGATGCTCGTTTGTGAATGGTTTACATAAACAATAAACACTGAATGTTTGTTATCACAAACATAGAATCCCAATTATTTCACAGTGGAGTATTTGAACCCTGCATTTCTGAACATCGAGGTTTATATTTTGTATTGCATGAGAAAATTGATATTGTTGAAGAAAAATCATTATGTCTAATAATAACAAAAAATGGAATTGAAAAACTGAAATAATCGCTTCTTGATGTACAATGGGATATTTTCGACAAAATCAATGATGTTCAGTTTCTGGCCAAGTTTCTTCAGGAAACCTATAGTCTATAGCGAGCTAGTTAATGTAATATTTCCTATGAAATTGTGTCTTTCAAAAAATGAGGTATCTCCAGTGTCGTGATTCAATGATACACGAAAGGAGATGAGGCAAATTCTATCAAGCCCGAAACTTTCAGCTGATGTAAGCAGAGAGTCAGAAGCCATCTCTGCATACAAACAATTCAACAAATTTTATTCAGCTCAGCTGAAAATTTCAAAAGAGTTGGCATACGACTTCCCAAATAATGATAATAAATCAAAAGCGTGTTGGAAAATAATACAGTTTCAAAGAAATAAACTCAGAGGGAATTCTCAGGTATGCGATGTGCCTCATGATAATTTCAAAAACCATTTCGTAAATGTTGCTGACAATATCATCAAGTCTCTGCCAACACTACCAAAAAGTGAAATACTCAATACCCTTCCTAGTTCTTACTTCTTGAGTCTGGTAACCGAGGAGGATGTTCTAGATGCGATAAAGTTAATGAAAAACTCCAAGTGTTTAGGCGCTAATGAACTCAATAGTGAAATTATTGAGGAAACTTCCAGTATACTGTTGTACCCATTTACTAAATTAATAAATCAAATATTTTAACTGGGGTCTTCCTAGATGTATATAAATTCTCAAAGGTTATTCCGTTATTCAAAAAGGGGGACATTTCTCTTTTAGACAATTTTCGTCACATCTCAATAATATCAGTCTTCTCAAAAATAATAGAAAAAATAATTAAACATCGGATTTACTCTTATTTTGAAAATCAAAAGTTTTTTGACGAATCGCAATTTGGATTCCGCAAAGAACGTTCCACAATACATGCTGTTTTGAATGTCATAAGAGCTGTTGTCGAGGGACTTGAACAGGGCACTTATACGTCAATCACGCTTTGTGACCTCTCCAAAGCTTTCGACTGTGTCTCCCATAACATACTACTGGAGAAATTGTGCTACTATGGTCTCATTGATACATATTTATCTAATCGTTATCAAGCAGTAAACTTTAATAAATCAATATCTCAATATAAATTTGTAAAGCATGGGGTGCCCCAAGGATCAGTACTGGGGTCACTGCCATTTATTATATATAAATATAAATAATTTTCCCAACTACATGCAGCCTCACAATTCAGTTTTGTTTGCTGACGACTCCACGTTTATCCTCTCAAGGAGTGACAACGATGAACTCTCAACGGTAGCTAATTAAGTAAATAATGTGGCAGAAAGTTGGTTCACAATAAATAATCTCAAATTAAATACAAATAAAACCCAAAATTTGCATTTTTCTGGGCGTACTGAAAATGATCTGAAAGAGGTAAAATTATTAGGAATAACATTGGACAGTAACTTCACTTGGAACTGTCACACTAATCAGTTAAAAAGTAAATTATGTTCAAAACAATATTTATTTTACGTCAATTGAGAGATATAACTAGTCCCCATATCCTAAAAACAACATATTTTTCTCTTTTTCACTCTTCCATTAGCTATGGTGTAATTCTCTGAGTGAATTCTATGGGAGTTGCGAATATTTTTAAGATTCAAAAAAGAGCTATACGAATCATCAGTCACTCTAATTGTAGAGAACATTGCCAACACCTTTTTTTTTATAAAATTTAAGATAATGCCATTACCTTCATTACACATATATGCAGTTTTAGTTGAAATTCACCAAAAGTCGAGTTTCTTGATCAGACAGTCTGATGTACATGAGTGTAACACACGGAATGCCAATTCAGTTCGAACAGAACGATTTCGTTTACAAAATCTCAAAAAAATAGCCTGGACTTGGATAATCGTCCTCTCCATGAGTTTAAAGTTCTTGGTCAATCTAAGTTTGAAAAAGTGAAAAACTATATTCTGAGATACTGTTTTTACTCAGTCAATGAATATTTAGAACATATTTCTACAACCTAATTTTGTGAAAAGTTACTTCACTTTACTTCATTGAAATTCTCAAATTTCAACATGATAAAGAGTGCAAAACACCAGTCGAAATATTTCACAACATGACCTCCAACACCACTGGTTTATAGGTATAACTGAATGTATAACTAATAATACTAGTGCAGAAACCTGAAGTCTTCTGGAAAGATGAAAAATAAAAAAATAATAATTTGTTAAAAGGGTAGAGAATATTAAACACTGGACTTTCCGATTTATCTCGAGAACGTTTATGTTATGTTGAAAAATGGTTCATAGAAAATTGTAGACATCCTTAATACCATAAATTTTTCCAATACGAGGTCTACTCTCAGTGTAGATCGGGAAAAACCATTATCCACTTTCAATATTGACCCTATTTTATCCCCCGTGTCTTGAGTAGGCTTCAATTCATTTTTACCGTAATTTCTTCCTCTATAAGTATTTGACGCTCTTATTGATACCTTTCTCTTGGAAAATTTTTGGTCTTGGCATGTAGATAATTTTCAAATCTTTGTTTTGTATGTCTACAAACATGCAGCTGGCATCTGGTTTTGAATTCCCAAAAGACCCCAAACACCTCAAAATAAATTGAATATTATTCAAGCTGGTGTAACGCATTATGGTATTACCTTTCAAATGTTGCATTACCTATTATTTTCTTCTGATCATATTTGTTTCCCTAACTAAATGAACCCAGCCACCTTTACTGAAGCTTAAAGTGACAATTTTGTGAGAGTCGAGAGTCATATATTTATCGTACACGACTTGAGCATTAATTAGTATTTCTCTCATCTTGATTTATGTCCTAAGAAAGCGTACTAACTGAAACATAATGTGCTATAAATAAAATTATAATTCAACAGTGCGATATCTTGTTCAATCTCGAAATATTACTGTGTGAATGCCATGAATTATCAGCTGTAAAAGCAGATGTTGCTTATGATAGTGGAAAATATTGTTATCCTGGTTTGTATGAAATTTTAAGGAATTATGGTGATCCCTGGAAGACAAAAAAGTGAGTTCCTGATGGAAAAGTTTATTTTGTAACTATGTATCTCGTAAATCGCTATTGAGCTGATTTTATAGGGAGAACATACTACTCTTCAGAGAAACCAGAGATATTTTCGAGTAGTGACAATTTTCATTTCGAAGATAACCAACTACCGAAAACATCATACAGGGAGTCCCAACTAAGCACCCTCCATAATTAATTCTGTCTGGATTTTAGCAGATTTTGGCAAGTTAAAAGGTAAGACCTCGTTAGTCCTTAGCTCGCCCTCATATGAAAGACAACTTCTGAGAGTTGTCTTTCGTATGAGGGCGATAGCCAATGATGAAAGATCAGGTGATCGCGCTGGCCATCCGATCGTGTACTATTCTCTCATCCAGTGAGGATTTTCCGTTAACCAGTAGCGGCAATTCTGCCGATTAGCATGACTGTTAAGAGACAAAGTACACTCATCAGAAAACATAACGTCTTGTAATTGGATGATATTGTTATCCAACATGTCCATCATTTGCCCACAAAAATAAGTTCTTTTATCAAAATCGTCTTCCATGAGCTCCTGACTAAGTATCATTTTATAGGGATGCATTTTATTTTCTTTCATTATGTTTACTATCGATGTATGGCTAACATTGAATGTAGTGGATGCTTGTCTACTCGATGTATGTTGGTTTTCCTCAAACTCAAGCATCACATCTAATTTGAGTTCCTCACTCACTGCATTGGCAGCTGCTTTTTTTATCTACCCCACATGACCAAACTCGCGAAACTGCTTCTCTATTTTGCCTGAATTTATTCCATTCGACTTTTACACACTGTATATTAAAAACGGTCATTAATTTTGCCATGTCGTATTAGTATCAGTTGATTTATTAAGCATATGTATATAGCTGTAAAAATGAGCAAGACACACGGAATAGGGTGTTCCACAAACCAGCAGACTATCAAACTTTTAAAGCTCTTGGACGAAAAAATTTCATAAGTTATTGCATATAAATATGAGCCAAAAACTTTTTCAGGACATTATATTCTCTGTGCGAATGTATTCGTTTTCTTCAAATGGAACACCCTAATATCTGAATTGTGGTCAAAGATTGAAGGAATACTATAATGCATGGCAAGCTATGAAAAACACAATCTATCAATACTTTCACGATTATGCAGATTTCAGTCACCTTGAATCCAAATCTGTATTTTGCAATTTACACCTACCTTCTCAATTCCTACCTGGGGAACCAATAAATATCAAAGGTTTTGCAAAAAGTTTAAACCTTTTGTTTTAATATGATATGAATTTTGAATGGAATATCTTTCCTCTAGCATATGAAAAAACTAAAATATCAATTGTGCAATTTTCTTTTCACATGTTTGACAATCAGTTTTTGTTAATTTCTTATCAAAAATAGACTTTCATTCAATACTGTGGAGCGTTTCAAATTCAAAGCTAGAAATCTCGTAAACCGTAGACATCAAAAAGTATTAAACAAAATTAAAACCTGTTTATTTAGTTCTCATGAAGTCTTCAGGCAAATTCACAATAATAAATTTCATGATTCAGATATATTAATTGTATGTTATCTGCTACAAAAACAATAAATTCTAATTCAATACAAATAAAACCAATGGAAATGCTTTCAATAAAAGTTTCGAAATAGCGCATACAGCATTAGTATCATTCAAAAAATGATTTATTATTTTTTTGTAATAGATAAACTCAAAAACTACTCAGCTGAATTCAAAAACTCTTCCACTTATAAAAAGATAAATTATCTGCAAATAACATGGGCTGTACTTTGTTATCAAATGAATTAGAGATTGCAAAAATGTAACATTGGGTATCGAAAATTCGCCTATTGAAGTTATTATTTGGCTTGTAGAGGACTGTTCAAAAAATTAGGCGAATGTTCAAATTTTAGATTAGAAAAAACGCTGGCACAAGTATATTATATCTGAGGGGGACTACTTCCAAGGGGACAAAATAGAAATTAATGAATAAATGAATATTTTTTGAGAAAAGTTAATATTTACCTTATTTTTTGAACAGACAACGTACTGTGAAAACTATTGACATGAAAAAAAATTAGTAATATTCATAATGTTTTTTCATTTAATCTTGTTCAGTTTGATATTGCACGATTTGTGGGTAAAATTCTGTATCCATTTATTTCGTAAAAAAATATATTTGTTTGGACACGCTATAATGTACAAAATTGAAACAAGACATCTTTTGTATATTCTTATCAGTCGTCGAATGGATTTCGTTTTGAAAAAATCTTTCATCGAGTTTATTGCGTAGAAATAGGAAGAACGACCATTTTTCGAAAAGAAATGCTTATTTAAGAAAAACTATTGATCCTAGCCATAGGGAATACTCGATGAAATTTGTAGAGGTTTCGTTGGCGCTCCTTATGGATCAATAATATACAGGGTGTTCCATTTGAAATAAGGAAGGTTCTGCAAATTTTTATTTACAATATGTGGCAAGTGGTTTTTCATACCCAGTTTATCACAGGTCAATTTCAGATATATCGTTTGAGAGAGTTACCAATTTACAATATTTGACCAAAAAAAATTCAATTGGACTTGGCACAACTTTATAATTTCAAATATTTTGAGAGACGAATATTGAAAAAAAAACTGTCATGCTAGATATCTCGAAAACCGTCAATATTTTCGGAGTGAAGATTTACGTAGAAACCGAAAAAGCGATAAAAAATATTGGTTGCCGTTTAAAAAAACACAGTTGGGATCCGCCCAGAAAAACTTGAACACCCGAACACCCTGTGTGACCGCCAATATTTTTATTTTGTCGAGCTCGAGCAATAAGGTAATATTATAGAAATTTTGATTCCTATGTGTTTCCTGAATAGAGATCTGGAACACCGCGCCACTGTTGCACGATCCTGTATATCAACACTAGAGAGAAGTTTCATCGTCTCATATGAATATGGAAGACTGGATATGCGGAATGCAGACATAAATGAAAGAAAAACTAAATTGAAAAATGTGACTCGACCACGATTCGAACTGTTTTCTGAACAGGCGGAGTCACCTCGGAAAATAACGGCCGAGTCACAATCCTAATCCTTTTTCTCGTGCTGTTTTTTTCTTCTACTTGAGAGCCGTCTGACTTGTCGATTTCTCCTAAGTCTCCGTAAAATACTGCAGTTTCACGGGCTTGTTGCGATTATCTTCCATCTTTTTCATAACACCCATTCCAACAATATTAGTTTGTACAGGTTGTTGGATACATGTCGTATTCTTCTGGACATAGTTGGTGTTGCCCATAAAAATTGTTTGTCTCATGTGATCCAATGCCCCACATTCACATAAGATATAACGAGCTGCCTCTGTATCTTCGTTGCTTTACCTGCAGATGAAAACTCCATTGTAGAGCCCTATTTTGTTTACGTGGTCTCTCAATGGACAGTGTCCATGAGTAGCCCTGTTATTATTCCAAGCCGATCTCTATTTTATTGGGACAGTTCTCTTCTTAGATGGTTTCTTCATCAAGGTTTTCCTGTGTGTTTTTCCTGTGACTTTCCAATCTGGTTCCATACCAAAGACTTTGTTTTGGGTCTATATATGGAGCTGATGATCCAGGTCTGGCACACTCATCAGCTCTTTGTTTGCCTGCGATGCCTGAGTGTCCTGTCCGACAGTTTTCTCAGTTCTTCACATTAATGAAAAAAGAACTGAATCGAAAAATTTGACTCGACAGATTCGAACATGTCATTTACCAACTACACTATCGAGGTCATTTCGCCGAATTGACCGAATCACAATTTCAATCCTTTTTTGTGATCTTAGTGCGAAGTGGAGAAATATTTTTGATTATGATGACCTCAACAATCAAACTTCATACCTTTGAAGATAAATTTATTTAATGAATTGATGGATGAAGCTGTTACTACGTGGTAAGAGATCATCATGAAAAATGAGAAATGAAATATTCTATGTTTTTTACCACTTTTATTCGTAACTAAAGTTACTGCAGTTTCGTCCTATAAGGACATTGAAAGTTTCAAACTTTTGCATTAATGTAAAAGTTTGAATATGTCCTTAAAGACGAGCAAATTCATGTGAACTTCCTGTTCGTAGAAAACTGTCAATAAGTAATTATTATGTAAAAAAAAAAATTGATCAAAAGATCGTTTTAAAAATACCAGTATTTACCAATCACATTTACATTAAAAAATCTTGGAAAGAATAGTTCAATCTTCGTCGCTATCTTCATCGATTACGGGACATATATTTTTCGTATCGAAAATATTAGAGAGCATAAAAATGAGTTTCTTATAAAATTTCTCAAATTGCTCTATAGTATAAAAAATAACAACAAAACAATTCATGTTTGGTGTCTATACTCATATGAAATTATCTGAGGAATTCAATTTTCAGGTTCAACGAGCTCAAAAATGCATTCTTGGGCTCGCAAGGTGCTCTAAATGGTGACAAATGGCCAATAAACGTAAAAAACGACCGAAATTACGAAAAATGGAAGTTTAAAACGTGGTCAGGTATAAAAAAATCTGAAAAAAATCTTGGAGGCGTATTTCTTTATAACTTTTCATAAAATAAAAAAAAAATTTGACGTTGATGTTTGGTCATTTTTATTTTTTCAAAATATTTTCAAGGGGTGGGTACGAAGTGTCGGGGACCAACATATATTTTTTTCGAAACGTGTTATCATCACGTATACTCCTGAATTTTTTCAGAATTTTTCATCAAATAGTAAGCTGAGAAAAACATAAATAAAAAAAAACAATTTTTTGGCTCCTTAGTAGGGGAAGGCGAGTCACGCGACCTATGGACAATGTCGAACATGTTTTTCCAGCCCAATTGACATATTCTATGGGTGAGTTTGGCCATTGGAGATGGGGGGCATTCGACCTATCTTGATGGGGGATACCCTGAAGGCCACACGATTGAAGTCGGAGGCACCAGATAGTAATAATTATATTTGGAATTTTTCCAATCCAGTTTTCAAAAATTCAGAATACTTTCGAAGAGGATGCATAATATAGTGAAATTAGACAATAATTATTGCAATGATAAATACATTTCAAACGAAACATTACAATTCATATTGAAATTCCATAGGAATTTCGAGGGTTTACAGTGGGAGTGGCAGTTTCTTGTCAAATGTATATGTATATGCAAATGGATTAATATTTGCATATTTTACTATTTTCTCAAAAATTGTAAGTAGCTCATTAAATGAGTGTTACCTTCAACTTGCGTTGTATATAAAACGTCTACCTGTGAGTGAGTTAAATAGACGTGATTTTTCTGGAAGACGAAGTTATTTTTAAATCTTTCATAATTTGGAGCACGATATTTTCGGAATAGATCATGAAGCCTAGGATAGATTCGACAGTTACTTCAATTTTAGGTGAGAAAGCGAGAGCTCTGAAACTCTTGTGTATTCACGGACATCTAAAACCTTCGTCGAAAGCACTTAATGTAAAGTTCACAGAATTGTGAACTTTTCATGGCGCTCTTATTGGAAAGATATTGTCTAGTTAAAATTCCGAAAACTCAGGCTCAATCAAGGCCGGATTTAGGAAGGTAATTTCTGATTTTCGAGAGGAATAACTTTTATATGAAAGTATATGTTTGTATATATTACAAAACTCATTTGAAATATATTGAATGTTTTGAACAAACTCTGGTGCAAAAAACCAGAACTGCAATACTATTCTCGAAGCGAGTTTCTCCAACCAATTTGGCGTCTTCAGGACGTAAATTGATTCCTAACTGGTCTCAATTCATACCGAACTTCCATTTTCAAACACTTATCAATGATTTCGGGTAGAAAAAAGAGGAAGAAAGATTGTCAATTGATTGAAAGAGAAAGATGTTTCATATCTGAAAGCAGGTAAAGGCAATAAGGTTGTTATATTGGACAAATCAGATTACAGAGAACTGATAATTTTGAAAGAGAATCAGTTGCCTCAGATGGCTCCAGAAGTTTTATAAATCTCCATGAGTCCATGGATGGATTTAAGGATAGAAAGATAGAAAGATTTCTGAATAATTTGAAATATCCTCGTTTTTTTCAAGTGTCATTATACACAAAACGATAGAATAAGTATTTGAGGAACTTTTTTATGGTCAATGGTATCAGTGGAGAAGTAATCAGGGATTACATAAAATTTGCAGAGAACAGAATTGCTTCCAATTCAATAACTGTTTCTACAGACAGCACTAAGATACGGAAATAAAAAATCAGCTATAATGTTTCTCTTCACAGCTAGCTATAAAGCTACTAGCTATAAAGTTTATCTTTATAGCTAGTTTAATCATGAGCAGATTTGAATTAGAAGCAGAAAGAGAAGTTACATTACTTTCCACGCACTTGTATCCGATATGGTAAATATATATTTGCAAGTTTCAAAAAAAAAGGAAATCTAAAGTAGAGGACTCTGTTTCAATTTTTTACAACAGATCCTCGAACATTGATTCAACATATGAAATTGAAAACAATGAGGCGTTACAATTTTTGGATGTCTCAAGTGATAAGACGTAACCGTGGTCTAAAACTTGATATATACAGTTTGGTCCACTAAGTGTGCAACAAATGGGAAACTTTTTTATTATCGGTTTCTCAGAAAATTTTATCCCTGACAAAAGTTGGTGCATGTTTCAAAACTATACCAAGTGTACCTGAAATGGCTTTATGACAAACACCATGCAGGATAGGCCAAAAAATATAAAGTTCGTTCAAGAGTAAAGTACCCTTGTTTCAAAAAATATAGAAATATGTTGAAGAGAATAGTTGCTTAGGATTAAAAGTTATGTTCAGATACGGTCACCTAAAAAAATACAAATCCAAGTAAATTTTACAAATACACTTTATTTTGATAAAAAATACCCCAAACTTATTTGATTGTGGCTACTTCAAATGCATATTAAGTCAAAATAGTAAAAATATGTATCGTACGGGGGTGATTCAAAATTTTCCAAAAGAAAAAAAATCGAATAGCAGGCCGTGACTTCGTATCTGAACATAACTTTTGATTCCAAGCAACTTTTTTCCCTAACATATTTCAATATTTTTTGAAATAAGGGTACTTTACTCCTGAATGAACTATATATTTTTTGGCCTATCCTGTATGGTGTTTGTCATAAAGCCATTTCGGGTACACTTGGTATAGTTTTGGAACATGCACCAACTTTTGTCAAGAATAAAATTTCCTGAGAAATCGATAATAAAAAAGTTTCCCATTTGTTGCACACTTAGTGGACCACACTGTATATTTTCATTATATTGAGTAGGGCGTAGTAGAGCTGCTCGCGTAAACCGTTGGATTTCTCTGAATAAAAAGTAAAGACCCTTACCAGCTTAAAAATATATTAGGAATCAGGTAATACAATAGTATTATTGTTTGGCAATTTATATGACACTAGCGTCCGTCCGGCTCCGCACGGGTTGAATGCTGGTACTAAATATGAATTCACCCACTGAAAATTTGAGGGCATGAAAAAACAGTGAAGAAAAGATAATTTTGTTTTATGGACGCGCCGGTTTTCCCCTCGGCTGGCGCCCCAGTTGTAATTTTCAAAAACCCTTCTTTATTGCACATCTACAATATTAAACGAACCTAATTACAAAATTTCAGCCTCCAAAAATATAGCAGTATGAAGAAACAGTGATGAAAAGGTACCTTTAATTTATGAACGCGCATTTTTACCCAGCGGCTGACGCCCCAATTGAAATATTCAAAAATCCTTACTTATTGCACATTTAAAATATTAAACGAATCTACATACAAAATTTCAGCTTCCGAAAACATAGCAGTATGGAGAAACAGTGATGAAAAGGTAATTTCCATATGCTAACGCGCCCCTTTCACCCTCCAGTGGGGAAGCCCCATTTAGAATATTCAAAAATCCTTTCTTATCGCACATCTATAACATGAAACGAACCTACATACAAAATTTTAGACTCCGAAAATATAGCGGTACAGAAAAACCGTGATGAAAAGGTAACTTCACTTTTTGAACGCGTCGTTTCTCCCACGGCTGGCTCCTCAGTTGAAATATTTAAGAATCCTTTTTTATCGCACATCCACAACATAAAACGAACCTACATACAAAATTTTAGCCTCCGAAAGTACAGCGGTACGGAGAAACAGTGATGAAAACTTAATTTTCATATGGAAACTCCCCCCTTCTATCCCCAGGGGGCGCCCCAGTTGGAATATTCAAAAATCATAAAACATAAAACGAACCTACGTACAAAATTTCAGTGTCCGAAAATATAGCGGTACGGAAAAACAGTGATGAAAAGGTAATTTTCATATTTAAACGCGCTCCTTTACCGCCACGGGGGAAGCCACAGTTGAAATATTTGAAAATTCGTCTTTAGTGCGTATATAAGACCTAATGAGCACCTATATACCAGATGTTAGTTTCCTAGGACTTACCAGTACGGAGAAACAGAGATGAATGAGTGTTTCGCATTTATAAGTATAGATTCAAAAATAAGTAGCTGAAAAATTTATAAAATAATTTGCAATTTGATGGAAATGTCACAAAAAAATTCATTCGCAAAAAACTTCATTCAATTACAATGAATCAGTGTATCTAATGAGTGATTTTTTTGCTGGTATCTTTTTGGCAACACTGTTTTTGACAGATGACGCGTGAATCGTGCCTTGTGTCATTGTCAAACTTGTTCAACTTTGGTCTTCAATTCAACCATGAATCGACTTACGAATGAACAACGCTTGCAAATTATTGAGTTTTATTATCAAAATTCTTGCTCGGTTTAGAAAGTGCGTCGTGCACTTCTTCCAATTTATGGGTAGTTTTGGCGGCCTACTGAGGGAGCTATTCGGAAGCTTGTGCTAGTTTCCATTAATGGACATTAAACCACCAACACGCATACGTAGAGTGAGGACCAAAGAAAATATTGCGGCTGTATCCGCCAGTGTTCGTGAAGGAGCAGTTCGTTCAGGCCAGTCTCAACTTCATATACTGTAGGTTAATGGACTGACACCTCGATTACTAGGTGGGGCGATGACAAACATGTTGATTGTTTTTCGCTTCAGCTTAGTTCGAGGAATGATCCGCTGAAAGGAACTCGAATTTCAATCATGGAATTGCATCGACTCTATGTTGATGATGGCCACTACCTTGCACTGTCGAGAGGCGAAATAACCCGAAAACGGTCTGGAAATGTGCCCGTTCAATAATTGAAAATCGATTCCGGCAGTTGTATCGCCAACAGTATATACACTATACAGGAAATACTTCAGTCAAGATTCCGGCACTGACACCTGTCGAATATAATCCAACGCCCTTCGTGGTATGAGCCAAGGGAGTAGTTGCTTTCTGATAGGTGTCAGTCCATTAACCTACAGTGTAGGAATTTGAGACTGGCCTGAACTAATTGTTCCTTTGGATGATTTGATCGGAAGAGCGGCTGGTGGGTTCAGTTGGTACTCTGGAATCTTAGAAGAGCCGTGTCCCCTTGAAATGTGTCACAGGGAATCCACTTCGCAAGACATACATTTTTATTGTTCACCTACCTGACGAAGATATTCGCAAACTGACTACCGATTAAGTCTTCACTACATCGAGAAAATTATATCTTGTTCTGACACATCTGGAGTGGATTATTCTCCACAAGGTAATTCAAACCTTGGAAACAACCACTCTCCTGGCTATTAACACGATGGGCATTGAATAATATCCAACAGATATTGTCTAAATTTCCTCACGAAGGAAAGTTTGCAGATGCTCCACCGCATAAACGGCATCTCATGAACCAAAACTCTAACAGCAATCGAAATAAATACGTTAAATCTAGGAAATACCCGTTGAGAAAAACTAATTTGCTGGTTAATACACGACGTACATTGAATTAAATCTCCTGGGTATTTTTTTTACTAATGTCTGTTCTCTGAGAAAATGTATGCAGATATAATTCAATGTCCGTCGTGATATTAACCAGGGAAGTGGTCGTTTTCCATCAACCATTCATCAAATTCTTCCGCCGTTATGATTAAGATTTTCATCAATATTGAATTCTAATGTTTGAATAAAATTCTAAATATTGTTGAAAGCGGTAACTGATGAATTGATTGTTCGAATAAATTTTGAATACATTTCGGTTCTGACTCGGATGGCAGAGAAATATTGTTCGTATTCAACTTTCAAAAGATATAAATAGGTGAGCCAGTGAAAGTAAATCGTGAATAAATAGTCCAAAGATTCAGCAAAGTGTAAATGAGGAGTCACAGTATTATCTATAGTGTATTCTGGGTGTCGGCTTTGGGCCAAAGTATACAATATCTAGACGTTGTTCATACGACGTCACTTTTCATCCGTAGACGCCTTGTCTGATATTTCATTTGATTAATAAACTTGTTAAACGGCCATTATTACAATGTGTGTTTGCTCACTCAATGAGCCGTTGGGTTCGTTTTCATTCTTTCATAACTCGAAGTATCACTTTTCTACAAGAAAAATATTTTTTGGATTGTTGATTCAACATTTGTTAGAATATGGTAGACAGAATTCTTGTCTCAATGATGTGTATTTTCACTATACCGTTGCCCAAAACTATCAACAGATTTATTTCATTGAAAAAGTGGAGTGCAATCAGATAAAACATGAGATCATTGAATATCTTTCCCTTTCCACTGGGATCCAGTATTCTCAAATTGAAAACTCTAGTTCATTGAATCAATATTTACCCAGTCAAAATATTATTATAGCCAAGTTTTTCTAAGGACGACCAACAAACAGCAGTCAATAACTTCGCCTGTAATTAATTGTTCATTCAATTATTCATTAAAAAAATATCAGCTTTGAAAAGTAAATGAAAATTCATGATTTTTTTATATTTTACTGTTTTACTCAACTCAGACCGTAAAAATATATGCATTCGAAAAAAAGTTTCTGCCTTTCAACTTCTCCATCTTGATACAAAAATGTGGGAATCTTCTAAAGAAAGGAAGGAAGCAATCAATTTAAAAAAAGTAACTCTATACACATCATGCAAAGAAGTAACTTCCAAACAAAAACCGGAAGAAAGAGTCCTCACAAAACAGCTGTTTTTATGTAAATATTGAATTACACGAAAGAAAAGTACTTTCAAAACAAATACTTTTATATGAACGCTTAATTATACAAAAAATATATCTGCTCAGTTTGTATTTCAAACATTTGTTATGAAATTGAGTCTGATATCATTTACAGGATTTCTACACAATATACTGAATGAAAGGTAAAATTTTACTTACATGGAATACTGCCATCCTCACTGGTAAACATCCTATGTTTCGCCGTAAGCCTTATCAGCTCTTCAGTATCAAATCTGGATAACCATATAACAAAAAACATTCATTTCATTCATAAAATTACGACTTTATGTCACGGAATGAGTTCAATCTACTCATGTCATCGATGACATGAGTATTTGATTAAATCACAGTCAAAGAAATCTTGTTTAATTTGAGAGGGTTATATTTTTAGGAGAGGTTAATATAAATATATGCACATTTCCAACACGTTCGCGGACAAAGCGGCAGACGCTTATATCGCCCCAAGTACTCCTACATGGACAAAGCGGCCCATGACGAAACATAAAGTTCGGAGGTGCATCAATGCGACATTTGCCGTTTATTTTATATGACTTTTCCATTACCGACAGGTGATTTGGCCCAGCAGAAATTAAAATATTACAAAAAGTTTCCCAGCTAGAATATTATCAGATCAGCTAACTCTTGCTTATGACACACACGTGCATGAATCGGTGTTGTTATTAGTGATTTTTGGTGTGTTTTGCGGACAATTTTGAATGATATTGACCAAACAAACCTAAATTGTTTTTGTCTTATAAAATATGGATACTAAGAAAGGGCAGAGGTTACAACTTTTGATAGATGAATGATGAATTAAGTTCTGGAGAAAATGAACTATCATCTCAGTCGGATTCTTACGATGATACTGCAGACCCAAATTATACTATGAAATGAATATTCCTTCAGAAGAACCGATGAGTCGACCTGAGCTTGACGAACAGTTGATTGATGAGGTGTATGATTTTCCTATACAGGATTTGAATGATAATAAACAAGCTACAACAGATATTGTTCCCGAGGAGTCTAGTGACAATGAATGAGTGGATGAGATAGCGGAAGTTCCAAACTTCAATATTGATGGAACAGGTGTTGATTTACAAATTTTTCAAAATATGAAACCAACTGCTGCTGAACGTTTCGAAAAATTGTGGAATTATGAAGTGATGATCTTGATAATGACTTCAATATAATTATCATGAAATATTTGAATAAACCAGTCACACACACAGAAAATGTAGCAGATGTTCCAAGATCAAAACTATATCTCCACAAGGAGTGAAACAGTTTTTTGTTTTATGCATCCTGCAAGGTTGAATTGAATATCCTTCAATTGGAAACATTGTCTTTATGAATCCACTTCATTATTATCCCATGTTCCATCTTACACCTCACACAAATGAACTCGCACCAGTATTTTGCCAACTTTTCAAACTGTCTTTCAGTAAGGTTTTTCCTTCTTGTCAGAAAATTGCTCGCGTTCAGCCTATTCCCAAGAAGGGTAAGAAAAATTTTCAAAATAACTATAGACCAGTCGCTTTGCTATCGGTAATATCAACAGGCGACCTGTCACAAAAACCCAGGCATCGGTTTTCTCCAAAATGATTAATGTCTCCGAACCGGATATAATAATGTCAGGACAAACAATACCGCTTTCCGCTTCGATAAGTTTGTTGGGGGTTCAAATGGACACCAATATGTCTTGGCACAATCATGTCGCTGGAATTGCAAAGGCTGCTTCTCAAAAGTTTAGAATACTGTTTCGAACCATAAAACTGTACACACCTCAGCAACTTTTGATGCATTATAATGCTCAGATCAGACCTTCCTTGGAGTATTGTTCTCATGTATAGAGCTAAGCACACCCTGAAGCTCCTGGATTCCATTCAGAAAAGAGCTATCTGACTGATTGGAGACGCGAACATCACTTGCAATCCTGATAGTTTGGAACATCGAAAAAAGGTTAGAGATTTGTCTCTCTCCTATAGATACTTTCACGGGAAGTGTTCAAGTGACTCAGCACATTTGATTCCACCAAGAGCAGTACATATCAAACATACGCGACGTACTATGGTTGCTCATCGTTTTGAAGTTCAACTCAGTACACCTAAAACTTCACTATTTAAGAACTCTTCCATTTGGAAAAGTGCGCATTTATGTGGAATAAACTTCCTGAAAACGTTTTTCCAAGTGAATTTAATTTCCAGCGATTCAAATCCAATGTGAATCGCTACTTCCGCACAGGCACCGCTCTTAGAGAGCCTTAAGGATTTTTCTGCAGTACTTGTGTTTTATCCGTAAAAAAACACCTCCAGGCATACGATATTGAGATGTTTTAGTTGTGATTAATACCACTCTGACGATGCACTTGATAAAACACATCGAATAAGGCCTCTCTCATGGACAAGTTACTCATTAATTTCAGTAATGCTTATTTTATCGAAAAAAATTTGTCTCTTAGCGAATCTCTTAGGATTTTTCGTGAAATACTGAGCTTCAGACAGTGTATAAAGAAAAAAAGAACTAGATACGATCTGAGGTTTTATTTCGTTAGCATTATCAGCTATGTACTGAACCTCCAAATATACTTTGGGATAAGTGATGAAGCTGAGATATGGACAAGCTTAAGTAAAATCCGTGGAAATCTCTCAGTACAATAAGAATATGTCTGGCATCGGTCGCAATGATCAAGTGATTAGCTGTTATTCTTCTTTACGAAGAATAACAAGAAAGTAATATTTCATATATTAGACGTAACAATTTGGAATGGATATTGAAGCCACAGAAGTTTTTTACTGTTTTTGGGGTATATAACTTTCCATCATCTGAGAAATATTCAAAGCTGAATCGACAAAAAGCAGGGACCGCTGTTCTAGGTTCGGACCTCTTAGTGTTTCCTTATCGATGAAATTATAACATCGATATACAGGGCTTTTCATGATGAGCGTTAATTAGCCGTTTCTGGCAAACTATTCAACGGATCAACCTGAAAATTCCACAGTATGCATAATTCAATATGACCTATACGCCTAAAATATTTTAGACGAAGCGGCGTTGTCGCTTCTACTATAAAGTAGCGGCTTCTTTGATTTTTCAAATGGAACACCCCATATATAATATCA
>WOGR01001040.1:0-21456 GCA_015342045.1 Leptinotarsa lineolata
AATTCTATACTAATACAGGGTGGTCCAGCTGTACTAAGTATAGGGTGATCCAGTTGTAATTCTTGCTCTGAATACTCCTGAGATGCTGGGATTTTCTCAAACCACTGTTATTAGTGAATCCTTTCATAACAATATACCTTTACCTATATAGTAGGTAGCGACCGAGTAAGGTTGGTCGACTTCCAAACACTTTAACAAAAAACAAAATCACCCGATGAAGACAAATAAGGCTTTGTCGAAACTTCGCGCGAGCAATTCCAGTGAGGATAAAAACACACAACACAGATCAAAACTCGAAAACCAGTTCAGCATTTCCTGTCCGTGAGAACCTTCGATTTAACATATATGTTTTAATTGTTCAATTTATTTACTTGTATTTTATTTCACTGTAAATTCATTTTAGTTTTTTTTTGCTTAATATATTTGTTATTTCGAGCTATTCTTTTTAATTTTCATTTGTATTGATTATTTCAGGGATTTCAAATCATTTTATATAATATTAGACAATGGAAGTCCGAACTGATGAAATAATCCTTGTGAGGATCAAAAACACAGAACATGGAGTGAAACCCGGAAAAACATGCTGAAGTGTCATCCCGGGTGTACATCCGGTTCGTCTTCGACATCATCACGGCGATTCAGCTAGATCGCACTTGCCATATTCATGTGATCTTCTTGGTAGCTGAACTTGAAACTGAAGTCATTTTTGTCGATGCTTGTCTATACGTTGCAGTAGACTGTAGGCTACAGCTCACGCTATACCTCAAATTTAATGAAAACACTAAAATATCCCCATTGAACATAAATTGTCACTGGATAAAGAAATCAAAGTGTAAGGGTTCTGAAATTTCCTACTGTTTTCAATGGTTGCTTTAATAGAAAATATACCAAAGTACAGGGTCTTACCCTAGGGGTTAATGCACTAAGCGTACAACTTCTGATCGGATTTCCAGAACCATCAAGGAAAGGCTATTATTTTACAGTCCTCCAAATGGACTCCTCTGATTCTTGAGATTTGAGATTCCGGCAGTGTCCAGCAGTAGCCACCTCAGATCTATGTTTTACAGTGCAGCCAGACACATCCGAGATGATCTTGTTGTGCCCAATTTGTTCCTGTTTTAGTGGATCTTATACTTTGACATGTTTGTGCTTGCATGTTTTTCATGCTTGTACTCTTTTTATGCTCTAACGGTTTTTCTGATTTTGTGATTTTTATAATTTAGTGCTCCGATAACTCTACAATTAGTTAAAATTGACAATTCCAAAATATGATTTCATATTTTATTTCAATATCTTTGAATGCCGCGAAAAGTTGGGATTTATTCTGCTGGATGGTTCTCAAGAATTGTAATTTAATCACCACTACGTGCTCTTTATGTGAATCCAGGTCCAAAAATGATCATTTCAAAATTCCATCTTTCACACATTGAATCGGTACAAGTTCAAAGTTCAGACAATGCTACCACCTGTTACATCCGTCACTTTATAAACAAATAGCCCACCGATTCCAAGTATGTCTGTCTGTACCTCACTTCTCACACTATTTCAATCACTATGAAAAACAACTCCACGACTGAACGAAAGCAGAAAAGTACTTGTTGACGTCTATTTGTATAGTTAACCCTAAAATAAATAAAAATGATTGAAATGAGCAATATGGACTTCAAATAGGTGTCGACAGATTACACACTACTGAGAGGAATTTCAGATCTGTGGAGATAGAAAATGGAATTTTTTAAATAATTGGTATGTTAGAATATTCAATTTGAAATTGGTAAAAAGAGATTTCTATCTGTTCAGATTGTCTTTCAAATGACATAAAATGAAAAGTGGAAAAATGGAATCTAAAACCTTTTGGACTGACAAAAGTTCGTTTTTTGACTGTCCAGTTCTTTATTTCGTTTCTCATTTTGTATTTGTTTTTTTTTTGTTATCTATTTGTTACATGAATTATTCTTTCATGCAAAAGAATAATTAGGTCTCTAAAATTACAGCAAAGCAAGAAAATTTCTATCGATATTATTCATCATAATAATCAAACAATTTTCACGCAATACATTTTATTCAAGACGCTTTTCACTACACGACAGCCTTATCAGTTAGAATCCTACCCCCTAGTTCAACATGAAGCTGTACTAAGCATGAATCAAATAATGATTCTGCAGATATTTAATATGAGATGGACTTCAGTTGGATGATGAAATAAAACTGGTTTGTTTTTACGATTCCAAAAACATTTTTTCACATTGAAACCACATATTAATTCGCTTTTTTTATTGTACTATATAACAAACATACATCACAATACCAGTTGATAACATTATTAAAATTAAAGTTTGAGCACTATTAAAATTAATTAATATATTCTCTATTCTCATCTTTACGAAATTTCGTTAATAAATATTTCTTATTTCGTTATTTCGGATATTGATTTGATGATAAATGAATTAATTACTTTAATGTGTTCCGTGTGAAACACGGAAACATTACTTTTTTCTTCGACAAAAATATTTCTTTTGACAATCCTCACAATGTTTTATATAGTTTGTGAAAAAATTTAGACAACCTGATTAAAATACACAAATAAATTTTTCTTATCACTAGAATATATTGATATTAAATTTTAGGGCAAGTGTTGACTATAACCTGGAAGGTTTACTTTGCACTAAAAGGGATGTTTGATCTACGTTTTCTACCATACGCCAAATATAAAAATAAAATTGTTAAAAATGAAAATTTATTGGGGATGAATTTTTCTGTTCACCCCAAAAGAATAGTCTTTTTTTTCTATTGTAAACCATAATTCAACCCCGTTTCACTTTTAGAACTACTAAACTTATCGTCAAGAAAATAACTATCCACGTGATGGTTGCGATGAAACCGTAATACACGTCTGGCTCCCACAGGGACCATCCTCTGGTCATCATGGATCTTAGCGATGTTGTCGCCAAGGTGAGAGGTAAGAATGTTGAAATATACCTCAGACCTGTAGGCATGCCCTCTATTGGCCAGATTACGCCGCTTAGCAGCAGTGTTGGGTAGAAACTACCCAAGGCCAACTGAATTGCGTTTCTCTCCAATTCGCAAACTGCCGAAATGACGAATCCAAAGCACATACCACACAGCCCTTGGAGAATAGTTATGATAATAACAAGAATGAGGTTGCCTTTACATTCCACTTCGAATACTAATATCATGAAGATTAGTACAAGCGCTGTTTGGCCACACATGACGACGAACTGGGTGATCACATGGGAAAACAGAATTTCTCCGGGAGTTACACCTAGAAAAAAGTCATTAATTTTAATGTAATTGGACAAATAATTTTGAAAGTTTTTGTTGCCAGTGTTATTATTTTAAATTCAACGGGCCTGTTCCACCAAACGCATTCATGGTTCACTGACTCTCATTTGAATTTTTTCGAAGTAAATCATTTCGCTCCATATTCTTTGGCATTTCTGCTTTATGTGAGTAGATGATTTTACCTAATTCATCCTACACATGCGGGTGAATTATCATTTATCTACTTAATGGAACAGCATTAGCTTATATTTTGTTTTGATCAATCGGCATGCAGTTTGACACAAAAGCACGCGTAACAAATGAAAAACTGAATTAAGCGATTCTAATCAAATTGCTTCCAATCCGAGTTTCAACATTATTATGGAATTTTTATGGAAACAAGGAATCAAAAAATGTGTAAGATTGTTGTGTCTTAACTTACCTGCAACCCAGGATCTATCAAGTAATCCCTCCATTCTCTCTATTATCAATGCTGACGATGTCAGTGCCACAGCCAAAAAGAAAACGATCCTATAAACAAATATAGTTTCAGAATTTCCGTTCAAATTTAAAACTATATTCAGGTGATTGCTTGCAATATTATTTTTGTGAGTTATTCTTATTACTTCAATAACTTCCATGGAATTTGCTGAATACAAAAAATATATGGCGCCAGTCTTATTGCATTCACCTCTTCTTCAATTAGTACTAACCTCCAAAGCTATTGAAATTTCATGATATTTTACTTATAAGTTTGTGAGTTATTGTGCTAAGAGAGATACTACTTTTGTTATTTTCAAAACAATGGATCAAAAACAATTTCTTGTTTTGATTTTATACTGCTTCTTGATGGGAAAAATACCGTTCAAGCGAAGCAATAGCTTGAAAAATATCATAAGGAATCCGCTCCATCAGAAACAACAATTAAACGTTGATTTGCTGACTTCAACTTGGTTGTAGAGACACCGATGATGCAGAACGCAGTGGACGTCCAATAAGGCAATAACACCAGAAAATATGGAAAAAATACACAAAATCGTTTTAAATGTTCGACAAGTGAAGTTGCGGGAGGTAGCTGACATTGTAAATGTATCAAAACAACGTGTTGGTTCTATATTGCATGAGCATTTGACTATGAGCTCTGTTTAAAGTGGGTGCCGCGCAAGCTCACAATCGACCAAAAACAACAACGAATTGATTACTCTGAGCAGTGTCTGGCCATATTTAAACATATCAAACCGAAATTTTTGCGTCGATATGTGACAATGACACGTCGGATTCAAAACGGTCATCATCTTAGTGGAGAACAATTGGTGAACTCGTCCAAAGCGCCCCAAAGCACAACAATCGGCCAGAAAGTTTATGGCCTTCGTATTTTGGGATGTGCGTGCTGTAATATTCATCGATTATCTTGAGAAGGGAAATACCATCAACAATGAATATTATATAGCGTTATTGGAGCGTTTGAAGGACAAAATCGCGGAAAAATAGCTCCATTTGGAAAAAAAAGAAAGTGCTGTTTCATCAAGACAATGCACAGTGTAACAAATCAATGAGAACGATGGCGGAACTACGTGAATTGAACTTCGAATTGCTCTCACATCCACCGTATTCACCAGATTTAGCTCCCAGGCCACTACTGGCTGTTCGCAGACCTCAAAAGAATTCTCACCGGTAAGGAATTTCGCTCGAAAAAAGAGGTTATTGCTGAAACTGAGGCCTATTTTGAGGCAAAAGATAAATCGTTCTACAAAAGTGATATAGAAATGTTATAGCGGCGCTGGAATGATTGTATGACCCTTGATGAATGATGACCTTGATGAACAGAAAAAAAAGCGTTTCTTTTTAAGGCCCGGGACTTTTTAGCCTATGTGTTATATGCACTTCATTGTGAGATTATCATATAAGAGTTTACAAAACCGCATTAATGTTAAATGAAAATCAAAACAAAATGGATCTATGCGAATACTCAGTATCATCGATTTTCATCAAGTATCGGTCGATTCCATCGTATTCTACTTCATTTTACCAAAGCATAGCTTTCTCGATTTTTTTGATTCTGAGAAAAGTACAGGTTGCAATAATGTTACTTCATAAAAAAGGTGGATCACCAGCTGAGTGAGGTCAACTCTATTGTTTGCTCACGTTAAGGGTGATCGATGGCGAAAACTGGGACCCCCAGGTAGGATAAAATCATGCTATTGAATTGGAAAATTATCATATCGAGGAAAAGGACTGGTTCAAGAACTCTACCCTCTGTTACGCTACCATACAATCCCGATGTCATGAGTCGAAGATTTGGATATATATAAAGCCATTGCCGGAGACCCTCTCTATATCCTTTGATGATACTAAACCTTACACGTTTTCCCTGAATTACAAGGGAGGGCATTGGTGAGGAACAAATGTGAATTAAATTTTCACTGACTGACTATATGACTTGAAATACTGATAAGATATAAATACTCGTGCAAGGTATGCTTCTCTCCTTGCAAGCTCACACATCAAAACTACCCGAACGATAAATATGAAGAACTGATAGAACTGAAGACTGAGAGACAGGAATAGATCAACTTTAAACCAAGTGCCCTGAACTAGCTGTGGGGATACAAAAATAGTTGAAACAGTATCAGAAAATGGGTAAATAACAAAAATTAAAAAACTTCGTTACAGAACAGTCCTAGAAAAGAACCAAAGAACTACCTTCACAGAACGGAAATGGCTTTTACGTACATCTGAGGTACTGATTCAAACGAGATAGATTTAGGGAAAATTGAAACTGAAATCAGAAGACTATGACAAATATCCAACAGGGAATCTGTGGAAATTATTACAGAGGAAAAGAATATTGAAAAGGGTGTCATGAAGAGAGGGAAGAAAATGCAATAACCTCATGAAATGGCAATGTTTCCAGTATCACGGAAGAAACGTACAAGTCCAACGGCTTCTAAAGAAAAATAAAGCATCTAAGGGTTTAAGTGTAACTTTTTTATACCTCATCATTTATTTAAAATCCAAACTTCTTGTTATGAGATGTATATCTTGAAAACAATGAATAATGATGACAATAATAATATAACTAGTATGTCATTAAAAAAAACTCCCTACAAGGCGCCTCAATCAAAGAAAGCATATTTGAAAAAATCATGAATGAATTCTGACATCAAAATCGATTTAAAAGTTTGGTAAAAGCTATACTTGAAACTTACGTTAATATTACTCCAGGTGCTACGAAGTCGGTGAAAGATGGTTGATTAGATCCGTAAATAGGTTCTTTGAATGAAATAGGAATTTCGGCAAGATCTACGTTGTAATCACAATCACTAAATATGGCTTTCGTAAAGTTTTGGAACGCCAGTTGAAGATCTCTTTGAAGTATTATACCAATTTGTTGATCTGAAAAATTACAAGTTCACATGATTACTTTTTCAATTATTGTATTGAATATGATTTGTAATGGTGATCACCTGTTACATGATAAATATATTGTTTTATTCATGATTTCAGTGAATGAAAGTATTAAATAAACTTCACCGACAAATTTGTTGCAAAAATAGTTCATCCATCAGATTATCGTACATAGTAACATTTTTTGGTAGAAGAATAGCGAGAACTACCAAGTGCTATATCATTAAAAAAAGTCTGCGTTAGAATAAAGCAAAACCTTCCGATTCCTTTAGATATGTCAGAAATTGCACTGCAAGAAGCGAAAAAATAGCCCTTTCCCTCTGAGTTGGAAACTTTCTCTGGAATGTTATCATAGAAATTCTTTCAAAGACAGTCATGATGGTCTTTGAATTCAAAGATGATTGTACGTCCCTGTGCTGCCTGTAATGCTATTGGTTTGTCGTGGTGGTTGTAACGACTTCTTGTGTCTGTAGCCATAAATGGTCAAACAACGATGGAGAAAATTTGAAGATACCACCTACCATTCAACCACCTACCATTCAAATATCGCATGATTCATAGAGCATATCATGTATGAAAGATTTCGAAAACTTGATTTCAGACTCTGTGGAACTAGAAGAGGAACTGTTATGACACCTCATATTCCATATCAACCTTGCTATATTTTACTTGAAGGGAACGGATCTATTGTCTGCAGAATGACTGTAATAATAATTTGGCTAGGCAAAATAGCAGAAGAGAGATAAGAGCATCTGGAGTGAACTGATTTCACTCTGCTGGATTGCAAAAAAAGTCATAAAGGTACTTTTTCGGTACCTGACGTCATATGTTCAATTATTGCTTGAGGTAATAAGTTACTGGTCAGACAGTCTGATATACCGGCGTGAAACGGTACCAGTGTTATAATATTTGAATATGGAAGTCTCCGATGTGAAGATATGAGCGCTAAAGATTTCGGTGTGGAACCATGGGTGCCAAAATATTGGTGCAGAAGATCATGTTGGATGTGAAAAGATTGGTGTAGACGATTCTACTGTGAAAAATAAAGTTTTTAGTTGAAATACCTGATTATCAAATAGTTATTGTTGAGCGGCACTATAGCCGTGGGCATAAGATACTCACTTGACATATCCAGCCAGACTCTGATTTCACTCTGATCTAAAGTTTCCGCATCAGCATCTTTTCCTAAAGCCATACGTGCTACCAAGGCGTCTGTATAATTTTCAGTGAAGTATAAAGCTCCCCAAGCGTTTCCAGTTTCAACAGCCATTCTAGCCGACTGCGGATCCGGATAATACTGCTTCAATATAGTCGACGTATTGAGAGTATCGAGGTATCTACAACTCAAATTTCCAAACTTACAGCCCGGTTCGAAATTACATGCTTGATATGTAAGGTTTTCGAAAAACATTTCGTGATTGACTATAGCTAGAAACAGGTTCTTAGGATCACCTCCTATGGCCAAACAGAAGAGGATGACTTGCATAACGGGTAGCGCAAAAATAAATAGCATCACTCCTACATTTCGCCACATTCGTAGAAAGTTTTTCTGTAGCAGAGCTTTGAGTTTTCCTACGGTTGTCCATTCTGTGCAGTTGCCACAGTCGTCACATGCTTCTTGTAAACCTAGAGTGGATGATGACGCTTTGCCCATCTGAAATGATATAAATTATTGCTTTCAAACAAAAAGTGAATGGTTCATTTCCAAAAAAACACAGGATACGCTATCTAATTCACTGATGATTTGCTATACATTTTCGAGATATGGCTAAGACCATGATAAAAAAGGTTATTATATTAGCCCAGATATTCCAAGAGCTCATGACAAATTTTGAGAAGCTGAAAACATACTATAGTGATTCAGATATCTGGGATACAGAAGGAATTTGATGAAGAGTATAAAATATTCATGCTTCATCATTAGAACAGAAAGTATTTTGTAAATATATGCCACAAAATGACAAATTAACCGCAAAATTATGTCGATTTCTTTGAAGTGAGAGACCTATTGGTCCGAGAATCGTTAAATATGGAAAGTCTCAAGGAGCTAAGGAAATCAGCCTCTATTCCACTAAGATATATTTCACTTTCCGCCATTCATCTGAGAACGTACGCAGACAAAAAATAAACAAAATTTCGTCTTCAATAGCAAAGAGAAACTTTCATTGGATTATAGCTGGCTGAGATAAATTTGATACTTTCCAGTTTCGTTTGAATCCCGACGCCAATAACAACAAGCATTTTGGTCATCCACTTCAATCCGTTTGATACCAGAAGGACAAATATATTTTCAGTTTCCATAAACGTTATATACCTATTATTATTGGAGTCAACTCTTCGGTACCCGCCCCTTATCTGAGAGATCACACTATATATTTTTTGTGTATACTCGGTGAGTCGCAGATATATAGATCGGTAATGTCCGGGAGCTTCCTATTATTGGTCGAAGTACCCGTGCGCAGTACCCAACACAGTATTATCATTTCTTGTCTTCGGATAGACGATAGTTAGATCTGTCAGTTACTGTACTGGTACTGGTGCATATAGTCAATGCTATAATTAAACACCAACACTACCCAGATTGTCTGAAGCATGCGGAGGTAGTTCCCATCCATAAGTCTGGAAAATGAAAAAATCTCATCGATAGCTATCGCCCGATCTCACTGCTCAGTGCGGTAGCGAAGGTCATTGATAAGATTCTCTCGAGTAGACTTTTTTGCCTGGAAGATAGGATGAAACTCATCCCCGAGGAGCAATTCGTGTTCCGACGAGGTCGGAATACGACTTCTCAATTGATCCGGGTTGTTCACGGGGTGAAGGAATCCTTCGATCAGGGGAGGAATAGTTATGGTCCTGTTGGACATCCAAAAAGCTTTCGATAGAGTTTGGATAGAGGAATTTGTCGCCAAGATGTGGTCGGCAGGCATGCCCTTATTTGTTTTGTTTTTGTTTTGATATGCTTTATTATCATAAGACATATTGTTGTTGACAAAGCTTGGGTAGTAAATCCTTGGAAAAAAGGCAATACATATCGAATGAAATAAAAATAAAAATAGTGCATGGGTACAAACTATGTTAAATGGAGGATATAAAAGATTTGTTTATATAAAAGAGTAAAAGTCAAGTTTATAAAAGAATAGATATAAAAAATAACAACTTGGGAGCTCCTTAACGAATAAAGATAAAAAATATGAGTAAGTCAGTTGAAAGGTTGTAAAATAGGGAGTCTCTGGTGAAGTTTTCAGTTGGCACATTGAGTTTCAGAGTGTGTCTGCTGTTTCGGGTGTTATATGATGGGAAGAGGATGTAGCAAAATTTGATATATGCCTTTTTATTAAACACACATTCAATATAAATAATGCAGTTACCGTTAGAATATTACGATCTTTGAAAAAGGTTCTACAGGAGTCTCTTGGTTTAAGGTTTCCTATATACCTTATTGTCCTTTTTTGTAAAATTAATAGACTTTTGAATAAAGTTGGACTGCATGCTCCCCAAAACGGTATTCCGTAGCGCAAGTGAGAATCTATGCGTGCATAGTACGCCATTTTTGCAGTGCTGAACCCCAATTCTTTATAAATCACTCTAACCGCATAATAGCCAAAGGAGACTTTTCTATTGAGTTCTTTAACATGATCCACAAACTTCAAATTCTGGTCAGTGAACACTCCAAGAAATTTAGTGTTATTTTCAGATTCCAGTGATCCGTCTTCAAAAAAAAGTTCGTTGATCGAACATCTAAATGATATCAAATTTGTTTTAGTTATGTTAAAAGATAAAATGTTTGAATCACACCAATCTTTGACTTTTTTCAAGTTGGTAGATATTATTTTGTGCAACTCAGAAGTGTTTTTATTATTCCAAAGTATGGAATATGTAATTAGGATTCTTCAATCCTACCTGAGCAACCAAACTTTTCACGTGAGAGTGGACCAAACCACATCCACGAATTATCTAATTAAAGCAGGTGTCCCGCAGGGGTCCTGCCTGTCACCGCACTTGTACTCCCTGTACACTCACGACTTTCCGATGTTTCCGAGAACGAATTTGGGAATATACGCAGATGACACTGCGATATATGCACATTCGTTCTCGAGCGAGATGGCGAAGCAACAGCTTCAGATCCACCTAGACAGATTTGTCGAGCCGTACGTCCAGCGTAATTAAATCGAGGTTAACCCTAACAAAACAGAACACTTCAACTTCTCGAAGAAATTTATTAACGTGAGATCTTCGGGGAGTTGCGAGTGAAGGGTAACTGCGTCGACGAGCAGAGGAGCGCGCGATATCTGGGAGTTATCCTGGATAGGCGATCCAACGAGCAGGTGCGGCGGTTAAACGCACATAACAGCTCATTGCACGAAACTCGAAGCTTAGTGTTGATAACAAGATGCTAATTTACAAACAAGTAATTAGACCAGCTATGTTGCACCCTTGTCCTGTATTCTGCAGCCTCAAGAGGACTTCTCTGCGGAGACTCGAGGCGATGCAGGATAAGGTGCTCTGTATTTGCACGAACAGTGACAGATATATTTCATTGAATGATCTGTTAGATCTGGCAGAAGTTGAGACGGTCACTGAACATATCAGGAAGCTGTCTTATAAATTCTTCAAATTCTTTCTGCCGAAAAGCCCGCTGACGAGGGACGTCACGTCGCTTAGGAGTTATTATAATCAGCCCCGTAAACACCGGCTGATTTATGAAATGCTATATATCTTCCATGAACGGCGAAAATGCGATCGCGCTTAGTCCATGGAAAAGCTACAAAAGATAATTCACGTATTCTCGTGACATCATAATTATTCTTACCTGGATTTTTCATGAACTTTTTCCAGGAGGCTAGTGATAATCCTGTAACACTCACTCAGTACACTTGGGAAGCGGGAAGTCTTAGACTGAATGCTGAGATGAGGCTTTGTTGGGCAGAGAGCCACCCGTTTATACCAGCGGGGGCGCCTCCCATCGGCCTGTCGTGGGTCTATGAGGCGGCGCTTTACCCTATGAACGTCCTGGGCTCAATATTGAAGTCTCATCCTGCTGACCCCTTCGTTTTCTTTAACCAATCCTTTTCCTGCCCCCCACCGACTCCCGTTTGTGGGAGAGATGTAAATATTGTAAATATACTCTGTACATTGGACCTTGGATTTACTATAGAGAAATAGGCAATATAGAATTTTGATTTTGATTTTTTTGATTTTGATAAAGAGGGAAATTCCAAAGTTTTGTCTACATATGGAAAAGATTCGTTTTAGCACTGACTTTGGTTTCAGGAAGTGCCAGAATATAGGAACTATTTGGTTGCAAATGTCGAGGCACCGAATGTATACTATTTCGTTGAGTGGAGATGGTAGAAATATCTTGATTATTTCCAGAAATAGATAAGTTATGCCGTCTTATCAGCCCGGAGATCTGATTGGGGAGCTATTTTATTTCCTAGTCCAATCGATGAGTGTCCAAAAGAGGGGTGTACAGGAAGTGGTATAAGAGAGAGTTTTTGACTTCACGGTTAAGTTAGGAGTAGTTAGAGGGTATGGAAACATTCTAAAGGTTTCTTTCCCTAAGAGGTTAGCATATAGTGGAAGTGAGAGGAATAAGATCCCATATTTGAATTTTTCAAAATATACGTTATTAAATATAGATGAATTTCGAACCATATTATTTTTACCTTTCTTTTCCTGAAACATTTGCTTCTAGTGCATTTCACGACCGTTTCTCAGGAAAATTGTCAGAGTAATCAAATTTAATTCAATTTCATATATACTTCAGATACTGTGTTTCAACTTATCATGAAGTATTCACATAAACTGAAAATAAATAAGGAAATGTATGATATATTGAAGAAAATTGACATCACAGGTTCGTCATCGAAGCATTCATTTTCGTCATCAATTGTTTATTAATTTTACCTTCTTATTACTCCAATTACGTTGTTGCAACTACACTTGTAGTTCGGACTTCCATCAGAGCAGTTTAAAGATGATGTTCTACAACCACATCTGCCACTATCAAAATTTTTCGTGCATCGCCAAACACATACTCAAGACTTCGTCAGGAGTTTCGGAAATTGGTCATTCCTCCGACCACACCACAAGCGAACTTGGCAGTACGTCCGGGATGTATGTGACTCAACTGACTCTTCAGTTGGAGAAATCGTTGAGAGACGATGCTGTCTTTATAAATGATTTGTAGCAGAACTCGTTGAGGGATTTTTCGGTGGCTGGAGTGCCATAATAAACCCCCACGGGTTGAAGTGCAGTCGAATATATTCACTAACTTTAGAGCTACCTACCACAATACTTCAACTGCTCCGAAGGCATCAGAGGAAAAAGTGCAATACACCTGCCTTTTCCTTTTCCAGCTCTCACCTACAGAATATCACGTTGAGCTGGGGTTTTGGCTACCAAGAGAGCAGCCAAATGACGTTCTCTCCACCAACAGCTACCGAGTTATTTTGCAATATATTGATAGCTGTCTTCACAATATCAATGTCAGCATCACCTGAAGCTTGTAAGGTATTTTTCCCGTTTTTTTAAAGCTACGTCATCGGCAGGTTTCTCCGCTGATTCTTATTGAGAAAGAAAATCTTCTTGTTTTACTTGAATTTCACATTCCAAGCTGATTTCAATGTCCAAAAATCTCCTGAGACGACACTAAAGACTTTGTTCAGCTAGTTTTTTGTTGTGTCCCCATCAAAAACCATTCCGCAATCTCTTACATTATGATGAATCTTCAGAAATTTACCATAATCATCACAAACGGTTGAGATACGGTTGTCTCTATTTGCCGACAACTTTGTGATTCAGAAATGCCTTAACAAGAAAGAATTCAAAGACACCTCTTATTAATTTCCTTAAAAAATGTGTATGGTGCTGACTTTTTGCATTTTCTCATTCTACTTTCATTAAAGGAAGGAGTTAGGAAGCCAATGCATATTGCATATAATTCCCCAAATCCTCGTCTGATTTCTTGGTAATGCAAATTCACTAAAAAACAAAGAATGAATCCACGGAAACTTCTTCATTGCTTATCCTGATTATCGAATTAATTGAAGGAGCAAACGTGATTATACATAATGCTCTACAACTTTGTTTCCAAAATAAAATTGTTTCTAAAATTTTTTCTGGAGGCACCAGAAGCAAATGTTCGACAAAAATCAAGTAAAAATGGGTTTTATTTTCGAAAATTCTCGATATTCATTAACGTATATCTCAAAAACCATTCCCGAGATGTAATCTCGGATATAAATGAAAAACCAAAAAATTGGAATCTTCCCCCCCCCTTCCCACCTTATACTCACCTGGCAGGGGGAGGGGGGGAAATTCTCAGTATGTTTACCTAGTACCTACTCTTAACGAAGCCTTGAAATCAAAAACTGTCGCATATTTCATGCACTCTACAACATTGTCATTGACTGGAGGACTGGACCATGTTTATTCTGAGAGTTCCATCATAATTTTTTTCAGTTCTGTTCCCACCCTTGTCGATAGTCGAAAGTGAAAGTTTTCGTGCATGAAAAAGGTGTTTCCATAAGACATCAAGTCGATAGAACAACGGGATGTTACAGAACGAAAATCCACGTTAAATACTATATAGATAAAACTTTAATAGCCGTTAACAGGTATATTTTCATCTTTTCAGGATCAGGCCTATAAATCATTATCATTCCTCCTGTGGCATCATTGTGCATTCCACTGCTATTCCTCTCACTTGCACTTTATTATAATTCCATCGACGTAATTCGATGCCATATTCAGAACAAATTGTTATTTCCTTGTACATTGTTCGGGTCACCCAAATGGTATGACTGTGACAAATTGACCTTCGTCGTGCAACTCAATTGTTGAATAGAATTCCTAACGAAGATTTAAGTCGGGTTGATTTCTGGTGTCACTGGTGAGTCATATCATCTATTAATTATTGAAATATCTGTTTAAAAACCGAGACATCAGTTGAAGACTTGGTTATAGAAACAGGTTTAGTGTTAGGCCGTTTTCCATGGGTGGAAATAATCACTGCAGAAGCAATGGTTATTGCTCGGGTAGCAACTGCTATAAAGTTGAAACGTCTAAATTATTATGAGCAGTACTGCTGTTTGTCATTTTAATCAAAAGTAACTCCACGAGATCTAAAATTTTATAGATAAATTTCCATTTTTAAACGAACTCTGCTTGAAAGCTATTTTCCGGCTTTTTGGCCGTGGTCTGCAGGATTTTATGTCTGACGTTTCGTCTACAACTACGGTAGACATTATCAAAGGTGATGAGGTCACGGTCGCAGTTCTCGAGTTGCCGTTCCCATTGTTCCCAACGCAGAAACTACGATGCTGGTATTTGACTCTGGTTTTATATTATTATTGGTGCACGTGGCTTGCTTTCTCTCAACTGAATTACCTGACCTTGTTTGTGTACCATTAAGGACAGGCAGCCAGATTTTATTAATGTTCATTGCCTTTTATTTTGTTTTGAAATTATCCCTGTTTTTGAATTTCTATTGCCTCTTTATATACTTTTGGATAGTAATTTTGAGTTTTATCAAGTACCTATTACTGTATCTCCGAATGAGATAATGTGAGTGTCTTCTTTGTTGAAAGCATGTTCGGCTACAGCTGATTTGTCCCGTTGTCCGAGTCGACAATTTCTCTTGTGTTCAGCGACACGAGTACCTATACTTTTTTTCGTAAACCGACCCGCAGCTACAAGGATCGGTAGCCATTATTCTGCATAGAACCACACATTTCTAACAGAGATTTGGAGTTTGTTTGGCACGGTGTGGTAGACCCCAAATTATAGATCCCTACTTTTCTGAGACATCTTTGACAGGGAAATTATATTTGGAATTCTTGTCGGAGAACCTAGTTGAGCTATTGAAAGATTTGCCTTTCAATATTCTGAGAAAATATCAGTAGGTATTCCCAACATGATGGAGCTCCGCCACATAGCAGAACTATTTGCAAAGACTTTCTCAATACGACTATGCCAGGACGATAGAGAGGAAACAATAGTCCTACTAACCTAACCTGACCCTTCTGGACTTTTCATTGTGGGACTTTAATAAAGATAAAATATTCGGATCAACTTTTGGCAATTTTGACAAATTAAAAGAAACAATAAGGAGGGCTTGCATAGCTATAACTCCACAAATTCTGTAAAATTTACATAAAAATACTATTTGCAAGAAAGAATATGTGATTAAGGAACGATGGACGGCAATTTGAACTTTTAATAAGATATCGTGAACGACGTAGATGCTTAGGAGTATTTTGATATTTTTTCTCTTTGTTACTTGGTACATTACATGTTCTTCCGATATGTGGAATTTATGCATAGCTTTGATATTCGGAGCCAAAAAATATTGTTCCCTACTTTTTTGAGGTAGCTCTGACAGGGAATTGCATGACCGTAAGGTGATGATGTGAAAAAAGTCGGGACACACGAAAATTCTCACTTTTCAAAAAAAAAAAGAAAACTTTCTCGGAATTATAATTAATTATGAAAGGAATAATGAAAATGTTCAAAGTATATCAGAAAACTTTATTGACAGCACTGAAAACTGGATGAATGATAATATATTCTAATAAATGAGTAAGAAATAAGGTTACTAAGCAAGTGAATTGTTCGAAGGGATGCAAAATTTTTGTACTGTGTCCCCAAATTATTTGCTCTCCATTAATCGGGGATACCAGGAGTTTTTTCTGCTTGCATATGTGAAGGGGGATTTTTAAATTTATTTTCAGGATCATATCAGGCTCAAATTTCCCCTATCACTGAATTCCCACGTATTGATTTTCTTGAAAAATCAGTAGATACAGATAGTGTTCTGCTAGCTGGCAAAACCAAATCGAAATTATTGTCTGAAAATGAATATTAAAATCCAAAGTGCTAACTCAACGGGAAAGCTCAAAGGACTTCAAGCTCAGAATTTTGCTAGGGGGACATTCAGAGTCTACAAAAAGAACTATACCATTACCGAGGGGCTCCCGTTTTCGTTCTTTTTGAGGGTTTTCGAGATCAAGATTGAAATTTTATTCTAATAACAGAACAAAACTTGTGAGCTTAAAAATATTTTTTTATATTAAAAGCAGGTATCAGTTCATTTAAACTGATATGAAAGAAAAGGGGATTTCAATTTATGTTGTAGGTTAGAAAGGCCTCCGCCTCCCTGGAGACAAAAACAGAAAATCTTGGAAGATAAACAAATATATTTTCTAATATTTGAAAATGGTTTCCAATTTGAAATGGTGTAACTTCATTCTGTTTCCTACAGAAAAAATAATCGACCTGCCTTGGCAATTTTTCGGTAAATTTGTTATATTATCTTGGAGGTGAATCATTTTCAAATGGTAACACTGTATTTTTTCATGCTTTTCTCAATATAGAATTCTCATTAAAAATTTTCATTTTTATGTTTTTTGAACCTAAACCCTTAAGAAATATATTTTATAATATAAAACATTATAGAGGAACATGGTTCAGTATCTGTATGTTATAACTGTGAATGAACATAATCACAACAATAAAAACATTGAGAAATGCAGGTCAAATACCAATGATGAGTTAAAGCGCCATAACATCAAATATTCATAACTACTCAATTGAGAATATTTTTCATTGACAAAAGAAAAAAAAAATACTTACGTTTAGCGGCGGAGAGTAAATCTTTCACCTCTTTGATGATCCTTTTGATATGCTGATTAGTTTTCTCAAGTTCCCTCTCATGCTTATGGAGATTTTCTCGAAAAAACGGACTATCGTTCAAACACTCTGTGAATTCCAAAGGAGGCAAAATAACCCCCATATTGATATTCTCACACACACTCAGCATCCATGAATAGGAACAGTTTCAAAGTTATGTATACACGACACTTCACAACTATTTTAATACACGATTACAAATAATTAGTTATGAAAGTTCAGCAAAGAACGTCACTCGCGTACACAGGATTCTTGACTCTCGGACTGATGAAAACATGAAGTAAAAAAACAACCTGTAGGAATTGAACGTAGACTTGCGCAATAAGGTGATAAACGTCAAACAAAGATAATTCTTCCTTCATCATTCGTACACCGATGACATGTTTAAAGAGTATGCAACTCAACATACGCCGTTAGCCACAATAATAACCAAACCAAAAAATCATTTGGATCTTTAATTTTAGAAGTACCCATCTAGTAAACACATAAGTCGCCAACACAGTCGACTTTGAACCTAATAATGTTAGATTGGCAACTTTCAAATTGATTCAAAGCAAAATGGTCTGCGTGGTACAATTCTTTTCCTGTTATACAATATGATCTATCAAAACTTAGCTACTCTTTGTCTATATTACCTTCGTATATAGTCTAACCATACGCAGAGATATTACTATTCAATATTTCATTCACAAATTTTTGATTTCGGTCATGCTTCTTTTAAATTATTTGTAAACGTACATAATTTAGTTGTTAAATATATAACAATCCAACTACTCTTAATATATTTTATAATATTTGAATTGAAGGGGTTATATTTTTTAGGAGTGATTAATTTTTTGGAAAAAAGTTTTTGGCTTTCTACTAATCCATCTTGATACAAAAAAAATTAAAAAAAACTTTCTCTCCCAAAAAATTTTATAATATATTAATAACAACTGTTGTATCTATAATTTCCATTACCTAAAAAATATGTTTTTTACCACTTTCTAAATTTTCTTTATTGCAAACTCTTCTGGAAATTATATGATTCTTTTCAAAATTCTAATTCAGACTTCATGAATTTACAGAATTTCATCTTAACAGAGGAGGCAAAGTTTGCTCGTAGAAAGTATTTGGAAAATAATTCTTCGGTATCTAACCGCAATTTGTCACTTAATTTTTCAATATATTTGCAGATATATTATCACAGTCGGCACTACGGATCCGTTGTTTAATCGTTTAATTTCACCATTTGCTTTTAAGACACTAGCGCCCCCATTGGTAGAAAGTTTTTTTTATAAACGAAAAACAGGAGACAGAATAACTGTTCTATGACATGAGTAACAGTAACAGGAGAACAGGACACATATTTATCCGGAATCTGGGATATTAAACACATTTTCAAAATAAAAGCACAGAATTGTAGGTAGTTAGTGCTATTCTGTGATACTGCGATAAAAGTAAACAGGCAACTCATTCCCTGTACCTATATTTTGTTTTGGTTGAACTGTTTTTATTGTGTAAACAAAACGAATAATGAGGCTTTGTTAGCAGCCCAGAGTTGGGCAGTTTTGTCCGTCACCCAAATAATCTTAACGATGAATTTTCCAACAGAAATAATAGAAGAAATTTTATTAAAGTGTGACGGAAAAACTCTTCTAAACGCAAGAAAAGTTAGTGATCATTGGAGAAGCATAGTGGATTATTTATCCCAAGTGAGTTAAAAATATGTTTTTCTACTTCTATAGTAGTAATATAATATGGAAAGAAAAAATTAATGAACACTGCTGGGCAGTGTTCATTAATCACACACACATCATCCACAAAGGATTCTGTCAGATACAAGCTAAATACAAGCTAAAATAAATTGTTCAAATAACATTTCTTATGAATATCAAATCAAAAAGAAATCGCTAGATTTCTGAATTTGTGTGTTGAACTGTCAACTCTTTGTTTTAAATGAAGCAGTTATGTTTTAAAACCTTGCTAACTTGAACTATAAAATACTGCTGCACTGAGTCTGATTGCAGTTTAAAACATACTTGTATAAAAAGAGTATACTCCTTCATTTCCCAGATACCAGTTTGGTTCTAGCAGACATGCAGATTTCAAATCATTCAGATGACTGTCATGTAAAGATACTTATGCAAAAAAAAATTAAAATAGAAATGCCATTTAGAGGAGATGTGGTAAATGCCTGTTAGAAAACAACTACTCCATTAGCTTATACCAAGACAGACAATGGATCATGTCTGCCATTTTTTCACAGAAGAAATTTCCACAGAAGCTTCTTGTTCGTCTAGCAGCAGGACTTCGCTTTTTGTGATCGTTGGCCTCGTCAGCACGGTGCAACCAAGTGTGAGGATGAAAACACTTGTTTGCCAAAAACTACATATATGCACAGAAGCCAACCACACATTTGCGGTCATGTTAGATGTTGCCTGTGGATATAAGATCTACTAACTGTAACAACAAATGTGCAGTTAGCTCCTGTTGGTGACTCTGTGCATGTGTGTAGTTTTTGGCAGACAAGTGTGGCCCATCATCACACTTGGCTGCACCGTGCTGATGAGGCCAATAGCCACTAACATATGTCTGCGGATTGCCCCATTCTTGACTGTTATGTCCACTAGTCCACTAATTCACCTCTCTTTAGTTCATAACAAATACACTCGTAAGCGTCTTTCAGTATTTATATTCTGGGCTCTGATGTCACGCAGGTAGTAGTTGTCTACGTGGTAATGTTAGTTGTTGCTGAAGAGGCCATTAGTCAGAAACACGTGTCCGCGGTTTTGACCCGTTTTCCCATTTTTGTCCAGTAAATGCAATCTATATACAGTGTTATCTCACTTCTCATGGAAATACCCTCGTATCTTCTGTAATAATTGAGGTAGAATAATAAAACTCTCAGGAAATGCTCAAAATGCAAGTACCACCTAAATGGGGTTGACCAAAGTGATATACACTGCCCGCCACTCGCGATGGAACAACCTACTTTTACAGTAAAACATACTAGGAGGCAAAATAGGTTCCAAATTCCATCAGATTCGTGATCAGGACAACCAAATTACTACAAATATACTTCTTTCCTGAAAGAACCTATTTCGCCCCCTAGTATGTTATACCGTAAAAATGGGTTGTTCCATCGCGAGTGGCGGGTAGTGTATATCACTTTGGTAAACCTCATTTAGGTGGTATGTGCATTTTGAGCATTTCCATCAGTCCTGAGAGTTTCATCATTCTTCCTCAATTATTACAGAAGATACGGGGGTGTTTCCATAAGAAGTGAGACACACTGTTTAGAAAACTTGAAGCAGGGCGATTCTGAAAATTGTTGGATGAGTGAAGAACTAATGACGAATTCAACTAAAATATTTTCGTTGATGTGATGTTTCGATTTCACCGGAAGTGGCGTCATCTTTGTTATTTTTAATGGCACACCCTATATTTCACCTCATTATTGAATTCATTCCATGATTTAGATCATATCCTATACCCAAAATGAACGGTTTTTGAGTTATTTGAGTTTTTTTAGAAAAAATAGTATAATAAGTATTCTGGCAATAGAAAAATATTAAATTGCAAATATTTCAAAAATTACTAATTTTCGGAATAGGTATCCATATACAAAGTTACCCTAATTTTTAATGCTCAATACTATTAAATCATAAAAAATGGGGATTTTCCATTAAAAAAAATCACTAGACGGTTTATTAAATTTCATTTATATTCAATTTTTTGGACCACCCTGTATTAATAATTATCGAAATTTCACATAAAGTCTATTAAATTTAATTCTCCTCTACAAGGAACGCGATCAAAACAATGATAAAGGTTTCCCTATACGAAAAATTGATAATTATTGTAGGGTTTGCAAACATTTTTGAGATATAAAATTAAATATGTCAAAAACGGTTAGAATTAGATATAGGACATTATATACCAAAAGTATTTAGATTCTGATGTTAAACCAAAAAATGTAATGATATATAGGGTGTTCCATTTAAAATAACGAAGGTTGACAGCTACTTTCGGTATAACCGAAAGTGCCGCCATTTAGAAAATATTTTAGCGGAGTTGTCCCCATTGACTTGT
>WOGR01001041.1:0-21455 GCA_015342045.1 Leptinotarsa lineolata
GTTATCGTCAATAAGAGAGTGTGTGTTTGGCGAGTCTTGGCCTACACCTGCCGATATTGAGGAGATGTCTCCTTCCTGGAAAGGACAGGATGGACGATCACCTAGGAGGACAACAATGGGTCACATGTAGCCTAAGTGCTTTGGGCATACAGTCACCCTTCCTACTCTACAGATACAGATGGGCCAATGAGAAATTAAAAAAGTACTAGAAAAATATACCTGAAACACAAACAAAATAGTGCTATATAATATTGAATTGAATTACTGGGAATCGATTAAGATTATGAAGAAACTCTTGCAAATATATACATCGTACAACTATCACTTATTGTGATAATGTGCATCATTGGTTGCGGCCATACACAAGACTTATGTAAGTGCTAAGATGAAATGCCGTAAAAAGTGAAATGAAAACTATTTTCAATGAATTGATGGATGTAGCCGTTACTACGTGGTAAGAGATATTTTTCACCACTTTTATTCGTAACTAAAGTTATTGCAGTTTCTTTCTATAAGAACATTTTCAAACTTTCACTAGTTTGATGTAAAAGTCTGAACATGTCCTTATTGGACGAAACTGCAGTAACTTTAGTTACGTGTAAAAGTGGTAAAAAGCATAGAATACTATTTTCGATTGTCAGTGACGGGACGGAAAGTTGAATGTTGTAGGTATATCAGTTACTTGCAGGTAGAATTGTCAATTATAGTGACACTTATCAGTCCCAACTGGATCCAGAATGCTAGTTCAGATCCATTAAAGCTTGGTTCAGAGGCTAATCCGCCAAAGTGGAGGGCTTGACTTGAAGACGTGTTGCAGTTCTCAGGGCTCAATACCCCACGGTAATATGGTCATGAGAGGACCATTGAAGCTGGAGACATCCGAAGAAAACCTATCGGATTAAGGAAGACTGCGTTCCAATACTCAGTGGCGGAGTGAATTGAACAGTGTCAAATGTCAGTCAGTCTCAGCCCACCTACCGACCAAACTGCCAGTTTAGCCAGCAACTGCCGAACTGAACCGATACTACACGAGCTCAGCCGACCGAACAAATAGGATCAGCCTAGCTGGGGTCATCTGAAGAAAACAGACTGGCCTGAGAAAAACTGTGTTGAAATATTATGTAGTATAGTAAGTTCCGGGTAACATTTACTACTTGGCCATTTAGCCCTGCTCAGCTTTATAACTACTTCTTCGGAGAATTTCTTATATTATTTCGGCAAGAACTTTTCAACTCAGGTTGGTGAAAAACATACATTTCTTTCGAATCAAATTTTATTGAGCTTCGAACCCCCTGTATTGATATATCTTGATTTAGCCTGCTTACTACCCCTTGCACCGTTTAGCTGAATTCAACCGCTTACCCATGGTACCTTAACTTCGTTGCATGACGCTTCCATTATTATGAATAGTTGATTGAATATTGATGTTAGCGGACTGATCATTATTCAACGGACCGATTTATATTAATATTTGTTTCTCTCTTCAAGATAGTGGAGCATGATTGCGGTTGGTGAATAGATTAAATTTCCAACAGTCAAGTGAAATCAGAATTTCTGGTTATAGGTTCGTCTAGATTATACAGACCAGCGGATTACCGTGTCTCCACTGATGCTGCCTGGTAGTGGTACTAGAAATTATTCACACTATAGATAACGATATCATCAATAATTTCACTAACCTGCATGCATCCTTTCAGGTGTCATTCATGTGATGTCTGGTTTGAAAAATCCAAAACTCATCCTAGATAACCACGAGTTCGTTATCCACAGGAGAAATCAGCAACGCACGAGATGGCGCTGCAACTGGTATGGGAAACACAAAACTAAATGTAAAGCAGCACTAATCACGTCAACCGGAAAAACAGTGTTTTTGTACTACAAACACAATCATCCATCCCTAACAAAACCAATTTATGATTCGAAATTATCACAAATTGTTACATTCAAGAGAGTGAAGTAATTTGAATTACCATAAATGCATATTGATATCAACACATTTTTTTTGTGAAATACTTCTGATATTTCATTTATTAAAAACAAAAATCACATTCATTCATTGATTAATTTCTGACATGATTTTAGCAGTTTATCCCCATCTAGATTCAAACTGTGGGGGAGGTAGTTAGACTCTAAATTATTATAATTTGCCTCCGTCTATACAAAAAAAGAGGGGCAAGCCATGATTGTTTATCAAAAAGCAGATAAGTACAGTGTAACTAATATACACTCTGAAGCAAGTATCAAAAACAAATCAATAGTTCTTGTATAAATCTAGAGAATTTTTCAGTCGTGACTAGTTACTTTTTGTTCCTATTTTTCCATCATCTCAATTTTGAAATCGTATCAATTAACCACTCATGAGAAGGTTTGTCACTATATTTTGTACCACAAGTTGTTAATAAGGTTACCAATTTTGTAATTTGAACAAGTATTCATAATGCTGAAAAACTGTGAAAACCTAATGATTTGAATTACGGAAATACTTCCATAGAAATCGAATATAAAAGATGATTATTTTATGTTGATAGTATAATAAAGCATTCGAGGAAGTTGTCAAATTACGGAAGTTCAGAAGTGACATTTTTATCATTTGTTTCTTTGAAATTTCGAGATTGAAGTTTTAATTTCGTGTTTGTAGTCGACGAGATTCGTCCTCAGTCTTTCACTGCAAGGCAACTAGTTGTAAACTAGAGCCCAAACACAACGCATTCATGATGCAATACCAGACAGCGCTACATTGACCCGTCATAAGTCTCATCAGTGGTGTTAGGCTGAACCACGAATGCATTCCACCATGAACCTCCGCAGGGAAGTGCCTTGAGATAATCTTTCCCACATTGTTTATATGTGGTCCTCAACATGTTGCTTGGCACTTCAGCAAGATTGAAATGTGACCTCTTTTGGTCGGTAATCAGCCAGTAGTGCTTTTACTCCCTTATCTAATTATTAGTAAAACCTGACCGAAATGTGTGTGTGTGTGTGTGCCGGACAGCGACACTCGGAAGTCGTCTCATGTTATACTTTGTCGGCCTCATATGCTTGTCCTTCTCGTGATATCTGGGGTCGTCCCTGTTCAAGTGTTTCGCGAAGATCACAAACATAAACGTTTGGATTTAGCGTATGTAAGTTTCTGCGCACTGGCCCCAGGCAGTGGAGACATACAGGATGATGGGGAGAGGGATGGTCTTGGTTAGGCTCAGTTTCACTTGGAGATCCATGTTACCCCTGCGTCCGATGATGAGGTAGAGCTTATGTTGAGGGGCTTTCACCAGCCCTAACCTCTTTTGGATATGGGACCTGAATATTAGTTTCCTGTCGAAGTTGACTCCCAGGTATCTTGCTTCGTTTGTTTATGGAATCTCCTCCAGAGGTTGATCCACTCCTCTAGTCTGTCCGCTTGTTGTTGAAGGTATCCTGTAAATAACGCATGGATGGTTAATTTCACCAGTAGAGCTGTGTTGTCTGCGTAGTGTGCGAACTTGTTGAAGTTGTTCTCTGGCTTAGGCACATATGCTGTGTACACTGAGAACAGGTATGGGGATAGAACTGTACCTTGTGGGGCTCTTGCTTTCAGAAGTCGTCTGGTGGAGAGTCTTGTCCTACTTTACATTGGCATCGTTGGTTTATTACAAAAAAAAAACGTTTAGTCTCACCATTGGTCTCGAGTAGCCAGAATTTGTCATTTTGGGTACGAGTCCGTCGTGCCAGACGCTATCAAACGCCTCAAAGATATCTAGGAATACCGCTCTGGTGTAATAACTTTTTTTAAGGAGAAAACACAAGCACTACAGAATAAACTTTAAGGCGCTCTGAGAGCGGTGCTTGCGCGAAAGTGGTGATTCACATTGGATTTGAATCGCTGGAGATCAAAGCCATTGGGAGAAACGTTCTCACGAAGTTTATTCCACATGAACGCAGTTCTTCAGATGAAAGAGTTTTCAAACAGCGAAGTTGAACTTCAAAACGATGAGCAGTCACAGTCCGTCGCGTATTTCTGATATGCACCACTCTTGGTGGAATCAAATGTTCCAAGTCCCTTGAACATTTCCCGTGAAAGTATCTATAGAAGAGAGACAAATCTCCAACCTTTCTTCGTTGTTCAGACTATCAAGATTGCGAGTTATGTTCGTGTCTCCAATCAAACGTATGGCTCTTGTCTGGATGGAATCCAACAACTTCAGTGTATGCTCAGGGGCGGAGCTCCATACATACAATACTCTAAAGAAAGTCTGATCTGAGCTTCATCAAGCATCAACAGTTGCTAAGATGTGTACAGTTTTCTGGATCGAAACAGTGTTCCAAGCTTTTGAGAAGCAGCCGTTGCAATTCCAGCGAAATGATTGTGCCAAGACTAGCTTACTTCAGGGATGGCCTCTTCGAACACGCTAGAGGACGGTTTTGGAGATAACGACCGTCGGAGTGGTCGGAGTGGTCGGAGTGGTCGGAGTGAAATTCAGAAGTGAGGTGTTTTTTAAAAACTAACTAGAAGTTATGTCCGAGACAATCAGAAAAATAAAGTCAAGTTGGAATAAATACTGAAGTGAAGACATTTTGAGAGGACTGGTGGCCTCCTACGCCAGTAACTAGAATGGATGTCAACGAGTTTGACGAGGTCGTCAGTGCGATAATAGATGTGTATTTTTCAAAGGCATATTGAGAGGACCCCTACGTCAGTAACCAGGCTGGATGTCAACGGATTCGACAAGATTTTCAGTTCGATAATGGATGTGTTAATTTTATCCGAAGGCCTCCCGAAAAGGGGGACCAGTAAAATAATGAAGTGTTTCATAAAAGGAAAAATGAATGAGAAAACTTAGGGTGGTAGGATTGCCTCGAATAAAACAGCTGCGCCCCCAGATGAAACTTCTGTTCACTATGTACAGGAGGAGTCTGGCCAAATGCGCTCGGATGAGAAGCAACGGTTACAAACATTAAAGAAAAAGAAGAAACTGACTTCCGGATGTTATTTCTTCGTGACGGTGCGCGCATCGTATACATTTACTTTCATGATTTTTTCCGAACGCACCAAAAAAGTATGACTTTAAAAACAAGTGAACATTTAATGTGAGCACTCCAGAATACATTGAATATTTTCTCTCTGCGATGCCTTCGTATTAGTTGATTCACAGTGTATTTGACATATCATTCGGCATCTTCGGCTAAAATAAACGAAAATCTCACGTTCCTCTAACGGTATCTCTTCGTGGAAATGTGACTAGCAGTAAATCTTGTCAGTCAGACATGAAAAATGGCTGGAATACCGGAAAGAGAACGAATGTGACGCGCGAAAGCAAGAACAGGGTATTAGCTTGATTATATCTTTTATTCTACTCGCAACTTTCGATAATATATTATTAGACCTCTGCAGGGGATGGATGGGCCTTTGATATATGGTATACGGTCCATGATGTTCTTTCAATTTTCAAGTTGAAAAAATCTCTAATTCTTCATCCGGAAATATTTAGAGCTATTCATGAAATTTTATGATGTTGATGTTGAACCAATTGATATTGATATCAGAACTGAATGAAAAATCGATTTGTATGTTCTTGGTCTCTGATTTCATCTTATTGCCTCATAGTGAAAACTAGAGAAAGATATTTTTCATTCGGTGTTCAATATGAAAGCTTGGTTTTTATCATGAATAACTGAAGTTGAGTTTTCTATCGCTCACACAGATCAAGTCTTCATATACTAGGGTTTGTTTTCAGGAATAGTGAGTTCAAAAATTCAGAATAGCTCTATATGTGACGTTTTTATTCTTTTACGAAGAATTGGGCAATTTGGATATGTGGTTGGTTACCTCGTTCACGGGCAGATGGAGCGATGACAAATATGTTGTTCGTTGTTCTTTTCAGCCTTGTTCGAGAAATTATACTTTGCAAAGACAAGTAAGGACTAATGGACAAGCCATTTTGATTTTTTCATAAATGTGTCTCAACTATTAATTCAAGGTAGGAAAACAATACCTTCCCTAGGCAATGCCAGACAGTCTCTCAAGAACCCAAAAAATGGAATGATAAAGAATCAGCATGAAAATGAGGTGAATAAATTAGAATATTCCGAATCACAACTCTGATCGCCACGTAGTCATTTCGAGAGGGTTTCTTTTTCCAGTTTGCGTTTGAAAAGTTACTTCTTCGTATGATATACACATCTTTGTGGAGAGCTTATCCTGGAAGTATGTTTTGTTCCTTTCTTTGGAAGATTCCCACATTTTGTTGTATGAAGTTGGGGAAATAGAGAGCTGAAACTTTTCCTTTCCTACTGAAAATATGTTTCAATACAGCACATCGGCTTATGATAATTATGAGGTAACTAACTGAAAGATATCCATTTGAAAGACACCTGAGACCAGGGAGACCATCGTCGAAAGACAGGCAAGAAAGGAACAGGCAGCTCGTTACATTTTATGTAAATTTGAGACTTTGGCAAGAAATATTGATAAACCAAATTATATCCAGAAGAATATGACGAACATACAAAGAACGAACTGTAGAAACTAGTACAGGAAACAAAATTTTTGGATTGAGTGTCATAAAAATATATGAGGAAAGACACAATAAGTCCACGATCACAAGGTTTCCCGGATTTTTTGTAATGAACAACCGTAGTGAGTAGACGTGTCTATCGATACACCGTTCGATTAACATTAAAACATTTTGAACCTTATCAAATAGTTAATTGAAAAAAGGATGCGTTGAAAAAGAAATGTTTGACTAATAAACATAACGGAACACTTTGGTAAGAATACAGGAAGTATAGGAATTCCCTCACTAAATTACTTCAAAAAACTAAACAAAAATATTACTCCAAAAAAATTCTGGATGCAAACAAAAATAGGAAAAAAATATGAGACTGATGTATATAAAATATATAATATATTCATAAATCATTTCTCAAAAGTAGAAGAAAATCTTGCAAGAAAAATTAGATCTCACTCTCGAATTATGAATTACTACTTGACTTAAAAAATAAGCAGATAAAAAACTCCCTATTCTTGACACCTGTCACGATTTCAGAAATATTGAGAATATTTGACAACCTCAAAACTAACTCCGCTTCAGGAATAGACAAAATAGCAGTGAAAACGATCATAATGAAAAAAAAAATATTGTTGACATTTTAGTTCACCTGATAAATTTGATGTTCCAAAGTGGCGTTTTCCCAAACATTTTGAAATACGCGGTCATTACTACTATATTCAAAGCGAGTTCCACATTTTGTTAATAAATACCGACCAATATCAGTCATTAGTAATATTGCAAAATTGTATAAGGAAAGTATAGCCAGTAGGTTACAAAATCATGTCGATCACCACCAACAAATCTCTCACAAACAATTCGAGTTCAAGGCAGGAAGTTCCACTGAGGATGCACTGCATTATTTCACAAATGAAGTTCACCAGCTCTCAATAGAAATGATGAAGTGTTGGTTATTTTTTTCAACTCAGCTGAAGCTTTCGACAGCATTTCACATGATAAAGTTTTGACAAAAATTCACAAATACGGTTTTAAAGGCTTACCTTTATCATTATTCATAAGTTATTTATCGAAGAGGAAATCTGTCGTTAAAATAAAAAATAAGTTTAGTGAATCTTCGGAAATCAAATAAGCCGTTCCTCAGGGAACAGTTATCAGACCTAAGTTATTCCTTCTTCATACCAATGAAAAGTTGAATATGGAAGTAGGTGGAGATATCATCTCATATGCGGACGATACGGTTCTTCTGTTCCATGGAACAAATTTGCAAGAAGTTACGAAAAACGCGAAAAAAGGTTTATATCAAGTCAAATGTTGGATGGACTGTAATCTCTCGAGCTCAAATAAGAGCAAAACTAGATTCATAACTTTTACAAACAGCCTAAAATTGCAACCCAATCTGAAATCAATTGAATTTCATGAGAGATGTGATCTGACCAACTGCGATTGTAAGAAGACAATTCAAAACACTTCAGAAATCAAATATCTGGGAGTTGTTATCAAAGAAATGCTCAGATGGGGTAATCATTCAGTATATTTGAATGGCAAATTTAAAAAACTGGTATTTGCATTTTATGAACTCAGGGATATTCTTCCAGAAAAATTTTCAAAGTAGCCTATGCAACGTTAGTAGAATCTGTAATGTTCTATGGAATAATTATGTGGGGAGCTGCGTATACTAATCAGATAAATTGTTTGAAAGTCACACAGAAATGGATTTTGAATGTAATACTAAGGAAAACGCGCAGATTTTCCAGCTAACAGCTTTTTATAGAAAGTAAAATGCTCGATTTGAAAGATCTGTATTTTTTCATATCGAGAAGTTCATGTACGAAAATAGAATGCAACACCAAGAGATTTTTCACAATCACAATACAAGACAAAAAGATCTCAAACATTTATATATTCCCCGTCCTAATTCTACCCTCTATAAGAAGTCGATAGCATTCAATGGCCCTTAAAATCACAATTACATCTCAGAGTCTATCAAAAATATTCATAGTTACAAACAGTTCTGCAAAAAGCTGATATTCTTCATTTTCATGAACTCCAGAGCTCTTGAAGTACTCATGAAATGAATGTCAATATACAGGCTATTCAAATTCGTTTCTGTACATGGGTATCTTGTAAACGATAAGAGATATAGTTTCGGTTAAATTATGATAGACCTATTCAAAAAAGTCGAATATAGATTTTTCGATTCTGGAGATATACAGGAGAAACCAAAAAATCCCAAATTATTTTTTTGTCTGTATCTTCTTTATGCGCAGACGTATTGAAAATATGTCCACATTTTGCTATTGGCACTTGATGTGAGCTATCAGAATATATCCATGAATCTTTTATACAGGGTGTCATCTGACTTGGGCTACCCCCATCTTTAAATTTTTCAATACGGACCTGTATTTTTTATTGTAATTTTTGGATCGTCGACGTTCACTCATTACTGAGAAATCAAATTCAATTTTATATTTTGGGACGTTTTGGTAATATTTTATTATAATTGAGGAAATTATTTCCTTTTAAATTACGGCCCTGAAGATTGATTGACTGATTCAAATGAAAACACAATAGCAACTGTCACAATTTTTTCATGTACCTTAGAGTTTTTCGAGAGTTTTTTCAATTTTTAGGTACCTTTTCATATATTTTTACATTTCCATTGCTCTGAGCGTTTTCTGCAATGATTTTCTAATAGAAAAACTTTTTGTGATCATCTGAAACATATCTCCAACGGAAATAAGTCATTTGTGTTTTGATAAGCAAGAAAAGAAATGGATAGAAAATAATGGGCCAATAAAGTGGCCTGCAAGATCATCAGATCTTACTTTTTTTGACTATTCTATGGTGACATTGAAAAATAGGATTTACGCTGGCAGAGAGATAGAAAATGTGGAAGACTTGAGAGAATTTTGAATGCTTTCTCAACAATACAGCAAAGGGGTATATTAGGGGCAATAAATAATATGAGTTCAAAAATGTCTAGAAATGGAAGGACACCAGTGTGAACATTTATTGCGCCATTGATTTTTTTGTGTGAATAAATTACTTCATTTCAATTTTCATTACAAATATAGTGTTCGTTCCCAATGTTATTATTGCTATCATTTCTTTTTCTCCCTATCAATACACATATCCAATATTTTTGGTGTAGATATGTTTCAGATAGTCATAAAAGGTTTTGCTATTCGAAGTTCATTATAGAAAACGCTCAAAGCAATGGAAATGTGAAAAATAGGAATAGGTACCTACCTATAAATGAAAAAGAACTCTCGAAAAATTTTATGGTACGTAAAAGTTGCTATTGCCTTTTCATTTAACTCAGTCAACCAATTTACAGGGCCGTAATTTTAAAGGGAATAATTCACCCAATTATAATAAAATATTACCGAAACATCCTAAAATATAAAATTCAATTTAATTTCTAATTATGATGCCAAAATTGACGATGCAAAAACCACAACAAAAAATACAGGTCCGTATTCAAAAATTCAAAGATGGGGGTGGCCAAAGTCAGATGACACCCTGTATGAAAGATTCATGGATATATTCTTATAGCCCACATCAAGTGCCAATAGCAAAATGTGGACAGATTTTCAATATGTCTGCGAATAAAGAAGATACAGGTAAAAAAATAATTTAGAATGTTTGTTTTTTTCTCTCTATATCTCCAGAACCAAAAGAGCTGTATACGATTTTTTTTACATCATTGAATAGGTCTCTAAAATACGCAACTTTGCCACAATGATACTCATGTACAGAAACGAATTTGAATAGCCCTGTATAATGTACCTACTGCAATTGTTCACACTGTTCCATCTAAAATAACAAGCAAGAGGATGTGACAGAGAACGCAACTGACAATTGTTTTTCTGTTTTCAAACGAACTAGGTACTTGACGTGAAAATGGAATGAACATATTTTGAACTTTGAACGCCAACTACTTTTTCAAGAAAATAGAAATCATAAAAGGAATCTGTAACATAAATCAATTTTGAACTTGTACTCTGCATTTTTCGTTCCACAACATATTTACCATTTCCGTATCTCCGTAAATTCGAATGTGTACGCCAGTTCTGAACATGACAGTAAATAGTGACTGCCGATTTTGAGGGCCAGCCTTAAAAATTCGTCGATACCATCTCTGCGCAATGATGATACCCCAAAGCAGGCGGAGCAATAGACCACTCCCACGAAACAATGCACGTCCCTCCCCGTAACGACCTAACGGAGCTCTAGTAGAAACCCGACGGCTGGATCAAAATGTTGGTCCCGGCTGATATGTTGGCCGCCCAGTCAAAAATGCTCTATCAGATAAATAAATATTACGGCGAAAGGGTTCAAACCCGCATGGCGACAATCGCCAAAACGATTCGGGAAGTTTGCAAAGTGGTCCAGGACGTGTTGAAAGAGGTCGAAGTTCAAGAACCAAGATTCATATCTTCCCTAACCGAATGTAACGGCCGCTACGAAGGCCTGGAAGTGATTTCTCCCATTGAATTCGAGGTGGTGTTGTACCTCAACCAAATGGGAGTGTTTAATTTTGTAGACGACGGTACGTTACCGGGTTGTGCGGTCTTAAAACTCAGCGACGGAAGAAAGAGATCGATGTCCTTGTGGGTGGAGTTCATAACAGCGTCCGGCTACCTCTCCGCCAGGAAAATCAGGTCAAGGTTCCAAACGCTCGTTGCCCAAGCTTGCGACAAATGTTCCTACAGAGACATAGTGAAAATGATAGCTGATACCACGGAGGTAAAACTAAGGATACGGGAGAGGTATATAGTACAAATAACCCCAGCTTTCAAATGCTCCGGAGTATGGCCAAGATCGGGTGCCCACTGGCCCATCCCGCACATTCCTTGGCCACATCCAAATCTAGTCGCAGAGGTGAAAACTGAGGGATTCGACCTGCTCAGCAAAGAAAGCATCGCCGCGCAAGGAAAACAGTCGGCCATGGAAGGCGATGCTTGGGTGCTTTCGTTTCTGGAAGCCGAAAACAGACTTTTAGGAAGCGGCTGTCGACGAAGATGTCTGAGTATCCTAAAAACCTTGCGGGATCGACACCTGGACCTTCCCGGCAACCCAGTGTCCAGCTACCACTTGAAGACGTTGCTGTTGTACGAGTGTGAGAAACACCCGCGAGAAACAGAGTGGGATGAATCCTGCATCGGGGACAGAATCAATGGGATATTTCTCCAACTGATTTCGTGTTTGCAGTGCAGGAGGTGTCCGCACTATTTCTTGCCAAATTTGGATTTGTTCAAGGGGAAATCTCCAAGCGCGTTGGAGAATGCCGCCAAACAAGTGTGGAGGTTAACCAGAGAGATGCTGACCAATACCAGGTGCTTGGAAAAATTATAATTCATCGAAACACGAAATTTATTATTCCTCTAAATAGAGTCGAACTCTTGAGCAATAAAAAGAGAATTTCATCGAACCAATATAGCGATTATTTATGTTGCTGATGTCGTCAATTATATGTCCTAAGTATGGGCGAGACTAATTGAATATTCAGTGGATTATGAATGTACATTTTTCCATACACAATGCGTGCACAAGCTGTGTTGGGAGACATTTCTCATTTCACAACAAGAGTTCGTTTCTTTATTTGACAATTATTGTGCGATTTTTCGAAATTGTTTTTGTTGATCAGTTTATAGATAATATAGCTATCGATGATATCACTGTTTTAATGGCTAGTGCTGCTATTTCATGAATATCGACTGTTTTATAATATATATCTGATAACTATAGATATAGGCAGTGTAAATATTTTGTATATTTTTTAGAGACCGCTAAGTTGAATAATTACTATTTCTGTTACACTTATTGATGTAAATAACAATTGTTTTATAGCAATACTGCTTTACTATTTATATTTTGTGGATATATATCTGTTTTTTGTATATTATTTATTTATTAAATTTACTAAATGAAAAGTACCTACACTTCCTTTTTGACAAAACTAGTTTGAAACTGAAATGTGGTTTCATAGAAAATAATTTTCAATTGTATTGGTCATTTCAGGGATTTCAAATCATTTTATACAATACTGGATAATGTATATCCGAACTGATGAAATTCAGAATATTCATATATCTATATGTCACCGAGAATAAAATACTACAGAAACATAACCAGAAATATGTAGGTAGGTACTTGAGAAGGGGCTTAAATTTTGTCGATTTTTATTTGAAATTTTTCAGTTTTCCTTTATAACCCCAAAAACCTTATTCTTTTTAAATACAATCAATCAAAGTTGTAAATTTGTGGAATGCCAACTTCAAATTCTGAATTTATGGCAATATTTCAAATTTGAAATCGACATTTTATAATATTAATTTGGGAAATTCCGACTACAATTTCGAAGTTTGCATAGTGAATTTTTTCAAAACGATTTGTGATTGTTCAACAGAAATTGAGCTGCAATTGGAATAATATTATGCCGACAATTTTAAGAATTCATACAATATTCATAATAATGAACTCTTGAAAAGTGTTCGTTTTTCTGATGAAGGTTCGATATTTTTTTGTGTCCCATAAGTGATTATAGGCAGGTACCAACAAAAGTTAATTAAACTTGATAAACAATTATTATATGGTTTCTGTTATACCTACTTTGATATGAATAGATAACAATTGTTCTATGCAAAAAGCATATACCTAATACCTTACTATTAGATATTTTTTCTATTGATGTTCATATATCAAAACTATGTAGGTACTGAATAGAAAATATACCATCCTTATAAACAAAACTATACTGTGGAATGTGTTTTCATAGAATATTATTCATACATGGACATCAGCAAGACAAAATCAATAATTAATTATTGTATTAGTTTGAAAATGTCCTTATATAGGACGAAACTTCATTAACGTTAGTAACAAATAAACGTAGTAAAAAAACATAGAAAGCTTAATTTCTCATTTTCCATATCAAAAACAATACACAGACGTAGGTACCTAACAAAATATATTCAAGAAGAGAACATGAATAAATTTTTGTTTAGGGTGATTTATAATTTTTTTTTAGAAATAACAAAGATTTAATTGGAAATTAATCTGTTTGATGATTTATAAAATATGGATAAATAGTAAAAAACGATGCATGAAATAACACAATCGAAAGGTAGGTTATATACGATCTGAAGATTTTATCAATATATTAATTGTTTCTGGTCAGAAATTAAAAAAAAACCTTCAATAGAACAATTGTTCTCTTGTCGACGTTTCGAATTCAATTAAATTCTTCTTCAGGGCTCTGTAACAATGCATTTTCATAAACATTAGCTCCCACAAAACTTATACGATCAGTATCGTTTCAATTTTATGAGAAATAATGAGTTGTTAACTGAACAACTCACCGAAAAAGAGTTTTTCCGTGTTGATATTACTATTTTCAAAACCATCAGACATATTAAACATATGCTGGTCAAACTGGACGGTATCTTCAAACACGAGTTTCAGAGCACATAAGAGACTCTAAGAAACTAAGAACTATCAGTTCAGAATCGATTGTAGAAAGGATATATCGGAAAAATTATTTTTGAGAGAAATCAGAGTTTTTTACAGACATTTTACATTTTTCTGATAATTTTTCAATTTATCTTTGTATTTTCGAAATAATTTCGGAACCAGTATCTATATACCCCAAACAGAAAACAATTAATTGAAATATACGTAAATAACCCATTATTTGTAGGTATATATAGAACTTTTACAACTCAAAATTTTCAAATTACTACCTGTTCTCTGAACAGTACCTTTTACTCAACATCCAATCATTGCTAATCAACCAATCATTTTTGAATGTTTGTCTTTTTTTCGAAAGCAGTCACTTCTATATTTAAAGACCTTTGAAAAACTATAACACTCTGGTTGACTCATGATTGAGTATATATTCTAAAAGAATGGATAAAACTGACAGATCCTCTGATCAGTCAAAATGAATACACATGCACTACAAAAGAGTGACGATTAGTGATGAGCAATACTTCAGTAGGTAACTGGAAATTATTTATATGAATAATACTCAAGAGTAGGTACACCTAAATGATATTATTATATACTTATAGTTGAAATACTGGTCGATTTTTCATTTTAACAAAATATTAACTTGAAGGTTTTCAATTTCTCTCCCATACTTTACGATTATGTAAGTATACCTACTTCAAAAGAGTGTCGGTTTTTGAAAGAAGAATGGTTCTTACATCTAAGACACAAATCTGTGTACCTACTACTTCATGACCAATTTCAGATAAAGGAAGACGCAAGACAAAACAAAGCTCATACTTTTTATACAAAACATGTTTCTAATCTAGTAATTTCGTTATGTAGTATGACCCAGACTTAGGATGAAAAGTAATTTGAAAGAAAACTTAATTTTTTTAAAGCAACACCTAATACAAATGCACATAATGTCAAGCTATATAGCAAACACCGTTTTCAGTTTTCTGAAGTAGAATTATTGTATACTTACATGGTATATTAAAGTGCATCTTGGGTACAGCATTCTATCCATTATTTCACAGAAACTCTGTATGTATTCAAATAATAGGTACAGATCATATTTACTAAACAAAAGTATTCAACTGCAAAATTCAAGCAACTTTCATTTCTCCCCTAGTTTCTTTTTTTTACAGCTTTATACAAGATAGGTCACAATAAACCCTCGTGGGTTGCAGTAAACGGTGGAGAGCCGAATGGATCCACCCACTTTGCACCAAATAAATCCACTCACTTTGAAACTAACCTATCCTATAACTTTTTCTTTTGCCCTCCCAAACCGAAAGCATATCTTTCAAATGTAGGTGCCTAATATATAGCAACGATTTTTATTTCTTACTTTGCGATTTTCAGATATTTCAGAAAGAGATCTCCTAACTTCTAACTCTAACTAACTCCAACTCGATGATGTTGATGTTGAGGCGTATATAAAATGTTTCATATGAAAAGTAAAATTACTGGCAACACATTATGACATTCTGGCGGCAATGGCCCGTCTAGAACAAAATCTGCTACCAGTATAACGCGTCACATTGTTTCCTCTTTCAGTTGAATTACTGATCTAGCATTGTATTTATCTTCAGCGGCAATTATTTTCGATTCAGTAGGTATGTATTGAAATACCAGTTTCATCAGCATTTCATGATTCGTAATGTCGTATTCTGATATAAAAAAGATTACTTGTGTGTTCACACTCGAAATACACGTACAAGAAATGCGTAGTTCTAACATAATAAAGAGAATCGTCAGATTGAAAAGAAATTATTAACAAAAAATACTTCCATCAGTTGAAAACTTCTATGGGAGTTGGGGAGCTGAAGGTGCCCCTCCCGCAAACTACTTCAAATTTGTATACCTTATTGATGTATAGGCTCGTTCCCGACTGAACTTTTAGTTCCTGAGTCTAGGCATGATGGTGCTGGACCTTTAAGCCACGATCTTTCATATCCCATATTCCAATAATTACTTTCCTCATCATCCACATGGTTGGCTTATATTATTATATTTTTCTCCAAATGAATTCAAATCACGAGGTTTCATATACTCATTGGGTACATATAGATATAATTATCCTACTTTTATACTATGGAAGAATAAAAATGGCCACTTGCCAGTGGCACTGCAAATGGTCAATTTGCAGTGAATCCTTTCAATATGCAATAATGTTTTCATAAAAATATCTATATTACTCATTCCGAATTTTACATGGAAGTGAGGAGATGGTGTAGATCCGAACTTACAACGAACCAGATATTATCTAAATCGATCTATTAGTAAGTATTGAGAGTTTGGGTTATTTCACGATGAAAAATTGAATTGTTTGCCTCATCTCAGCATCCTCACAAAAAATTTCATTTGAGTATTGAGTAATGGAGTATACCTACCTTAGATGGATTCTTGAATATAAAGACTAGGATCATACGTCATTCATTCCATAAAATTTATTTCGATTCATTTGAACTTAAAATGAGTTTGGATTCTACACATCCAGAATGCCATATTTTTTATTTAATGATCAATATTATAATACATTATTTATAATACATATTCAGTTTTTAATGTACCTACATATATCTGTACCTGTACCTACATATGTACAGGGCTATTCAAATTCGCTTCTATACATAGGTATCTCGTAAAAGATAAGAGATACAGTGTCGGTTAAATTGTGGCAAAATTGCGTATTTTAGAGACATATTCAATGATAAAAAAATCGAATATAGCTCCTTTGGTTCTTGAGATATACAGGGAAAACAAAAACTACCAAATTATTTTTTTTGGATATATCTTCTTTATTCGCAGAGATATTGAAAATCTGTCTACATTTTGCTATTGGCACTTGATGTGTGCTATCAGAATATATCCATGAATTTTTCATACAGGGTGTCATCTGACTAGGACCAACCCCATCTTTGAATTTTTAAATACGGACCTGTATTTTTTGTTGTGGTTTGTGGATCGTCGACGTTCACTTCATACTGAGAAAGTAAATTTAATTCGATATTTCTGGATGTTTCGGTAATATTTCATTATAATTAGGAGAATTATTCCTTTTTAAATTACGGCCCTGTAAAGTGGTTGACCGAGTTAAATAAAAACACAATTGCAATTTTCACATCTCCTTATGTACCGTAGAGTTCATCGAGAGTTCTTTTTTCATTTTTCACATTTCCATTGCTCTGGGCATTTTATACAATGAACTTTGAATAGCAAAACCTTTTACGATTATCTGAAACATATCTACAACAAAAATATAGTATATGTGTTTTGATAAGGAGAAAGAGAAATGATAGCAATTATAACATCCGAAACGAACACTATAATTGTAATGAAAATTGAAATGAAGTAATTTATATAGGTACAAAAAAATTAATGGCGTTATAAATGTTCGAATTAGTGTTCTTCTATTTCTAGACATTCTTAACTCGTTTTTCATATTATTTATTGCCCTTAATAAGAAAGCATTCAAATTTCTCAATCTCAAGTCGTCCGCATTTTCTATCTCTCTGCCAGCGTAAATCCTATTTTTCAATGTCCCCCATAGAAAATTGTCCAAAATAGTAAGATCTGGTGATCATGCAGGCCACTTTATTTGCCCATTATTTGCTATCAATTTTTTTTTCTGCTAATCGAATAACATATAATATATTTTTGTTGTAGATATGTTTCAGATAATAATAAAATGTTTTGCTATTCGAAGTTCAGTGTAGAAAACGCTCAGAGCAATGGAAATGTGAAAAAATATGAATAGGTACCTAAAAATTAGAAAAAAAACTCTACGGTATATAAGAAGACGTGAAAGTTACTATTGTGTTTATATTTGAATCAGTCAACCAATTTCCAGAGCCGTGAGTTAAAAGGGAATAATTGACTCAATTATAATTAAATATTACCGGAACAACCCAAAATATAAATTACAGATCCGTATTTAAAAATTCAAAGATGGAGGTGGCCCAAGTCAGATGACACCCTGTATAAAAGATTCATGGATATATTCTGATAGCCCACATCAAGTACCAATAGTTAAATATGGACAGATCTTTAATATGGCTGCGAATAAAGAAGATACAGGCAAAAAATAATTTGGGATTTTTTTTGTTTTTCCAGTATATCTCCATAACCAAAGAAACTGTATTCAATTTTTCCACACCAATGAAAAGGTTTGTAAAATGTGCAACTTTGCCATAATTTAATTGACATTCTATCTCTTAGATATCGTTTAAGAGATACCCATGTACAGAAACGAATTTGAATAGCCCTGTATAATTTAAGTCTAAAAAAAAATTAGGCGTCATTGACATCAGTAGAAACACCACCGTTCTTCATATTATTTTTCTATTTGTAGCAAAAATATAAAGAATATTCCGAAGCAAATTCTTATGATTCAAAACTGATTGAAATGGATAGAACGATACATTCACAGTTAGACTAATGAGAGAGTGTGAATGTCTTGAATACTAATCTATCAATCATTGATAATAATTATTGTACTATGCAAAATGATTGAAACGTGTCGAAGTTTGGTGACTAAACAACGTCCTTATTTGTTTGTGTGTGCGTGAAGTTGGTTGACTTTTAATTTTTGTAACTGTTTTTATATATTATATATGGGATATACATTCCAAAAAGGATTGCTGAATTAATATTTTGAAATTTTACGTTCAGATATGAAACTCACCACATAATTATACTTATGATTTAATTTGCAGATTTATTAATTCTTTGCAGCTACTTAAAATATTGTCACTGGAAATTTTCAGAAAAGCTGTGGTTTGGACGTGATTAATGTAGCATCTGAAGGAATCTGAAGGTTATTTTCATCAGAAAAATACTTAAAATTCAAAATATCCAATTCTGTTGACGATGACTTCCGATAATTAAAAATCGAATTCATTCCATAGTATCATTCCTCGAACTAAGCAGAAGCGAACGTCCAAAAACGTCGTCCCATCTGCCTGTCGATGTACTAACCAACTGCATAACCACATGGCCCAAGACCTCATATAAGGACAAAAAACTTTCATTCTTATAGTAAGTGGGCATACTTGAAGACTGGCTTTAAATCAAATTATCTAAATGAACAATTCGTTCAGGCTACTCTCAACAATTGCTTTATTCTGCACACCTCTCGGCAGGACTCACATAGCACATATTATTTTTTTTGTGCCAGAAAAACTCTGTTATTGGAATTTATGTTGTTTATTGAATATTCTCTGTATATAATTGGTCGGGCATTTTTCTATATGAGGCTCCATTACGTTAATTGTCATCAAACGGTTTTCAATCGAATGAACAAGTTTAATCCGGCTTCAAGGCGACTTTTTTATTAAAGTAGCGTTATCGGTGGCTAAAAGTACAGGAAAAAAGGGAAAGGGGTGAAGTAAGGGGCTAGTATGAAGTTTCCCAGTTTTTACTGTTGAAAAGTATTACATACCACGACTTGCAAATGGACTCAACCACAGATAAAAAATTTTCAAGTAGGTTGAATACACATCTACATTTTTTATGCGATACAAAGTAATTTTTGGGTTATTTGAAAATATCATTTGAAAACTAAAAACTTTTTTAGATATATTCAACGCACGAGGATTTTGGGTGTAGGAAATTTATGAAACATTCAGACAATGTCCCGTAAAATTCCTTCCTATTGCTGTGATGAAATCCAGCCCATTCTGAAGATTCTATTTACTTTCGAAAATGTCACCTGACCCTCGTATTACTTTGCGGTAGATAGTCCTACTTTCAATAAGAATGGCACCTTCACCGAGACACCTATTATTCAGGTACCGTAGACTCATCGTTTATTGTTACAGCACAAGGTGTTTATCTATGACTGGTCGACTTTTTGACAAGTTGATACGAGTCGTTTATTTGTTTTTGATTAATTTTAGAAACATAATAGAATATTCAAGTAAAATTCGAAATAGATATCGAAGTTATGAAAGAGGGTAATTATTTTTAGCTCGAGGATCCACATACCTGACTTCTCTTGAGTTCGACAAACTCATTGTGTCAGGTATATTTCATTGTAATTATTTCAAGAATTGATTGGAGTCTTGTGCAATGTTTGTTCTTTCTTATATATTTTCATAACGGAAGACATCTGCTCACATAAATAGGTACTACCAAACATGCACAGAATACGAGCTGCATACTTTTTTAATCCCAGATAGTTATCTAAACTCTTTGAATATTGTGTAAGAAATGTGAGAGCGTCAACCTCTTTAAATTTATCTTTTCAAAATACTGTCTGATTAAAGATCTATCAACTCCAGTTGCAAATGAACTGGTGCCTGTGAAGCTTCAAAATTGAATATATTGGTGATCTTCGCTCTCAGTATTAGCTTTAGTAAACACCGATTGTTGACCTTCAAGTCCACTACATCCTTTCTTATTTTTTCAGTGTAACAATCGAATTTTGATTTAGGATTCATTTCATAGTGTCTCCCCAAGTTAAACTCCTTACAAACAGCAATTATTTAATTGCAAATTAAACACAGTGGTTTACCTTTACATTGTACGAAAGATATGCAATTTCCCATTCGAACTGAAAAATTATGCACTCACTATCAACTTTACGCTACGTAACGTAACGATTACTGATGTCGCACGCGCACGACACAAACAAATGCACAATACCTTCACAATCACTAGACTTCACAATCACTACTTCGCAGTACAACTAGAATTCTTCCCCTTAACTAACACCCTATCGCTTGTCTAGGCACGCGCTGCCCCTGAAATTACTTAAAATGCGCAGACTTACTGTGCGCAGACTTACTGTGCGCAGACTTACTGTGCGTAGACTTACTGTGCGCAGACTTAAAATACACACACTTAGTGTGCGTATTTTACAGTGTACGGCTCATTTCCACACATATTTTTGGTGATAACATTTTAATGTGAACACCTTCACCAATATATTCTTGAAATTGTCATGTCGTTACATAATAAATGATGGATCAAACTTATACTGACTGTAAATAATAATAATAATGAATGGCCTTTATTTTACTTGGCAGAATTTAGCATATAGCTATTCTTCCATTCAACCAAGCATAAATAGGTAAATACATACTTACGAATAAAATTAATTCTAACGTGTTGAAAATAAACTGTTAAAAAATGAACCAAAATGAGAAATATTTCGAAGAATTTTTTTTGGTTACTTAATTTCAAGATCATTGTATATTCAGGCAGAATTTTTTGAATCTATATTTGAAAGATAATGAAGAATAATAATAATAATCTTCATTTCCCATTTGACATATATAATACATGTATAGGAATCGTCAATTTCACACATATAATCATATCCATAGGCGTCCTCATCTCCATAGGCGTGTGTTCTGTTTCTTGTGAAGGTGACTTTGTTTTGTATTTATTAAATATATTTTATAATATTTATTAAATAGACTGTTTAAAATAGTTTTTGAGGTAAGTAAACAACTGACAAATAGCTGA
>WOGR01001042.1:0-21454 GCA_015342045.1 Leptinotarsa lineolata
AAAAAATAATTATTGTGTTCCTTTTATATAGAAAGAGAACTACAAAGAAAAGAAATAATTACCTATGTTATGCTCATGAACTTTCAGAATCCAATGACTCGTCCAAAGAGGAATCCTCAGTCACACTTAAATCTATTATTATTTGGTCGAAAACAGTGCCTACCATCCCGTCCAATCTCCACATTTTCTCTTCTTCCTTGATCGCATTTAGAAACGTCACAAATCCAGTAGTGTAGCCAGATTTTTTGTAAAAAGCGCTAATAATTTTTTTAATTTTTGGCCTCGAAGAATAAGAATAGTTTGCCTTAAAAATAACGAATAATTGATGATCACTTCAATAAGAATGAAAACAATATCTCGTCGAGATAGAATGAAAAACTCAGGTATATATAAAATAGAATGTAGTGAATGCTCTACAGTTTATACAGGCCAAACCGGTAGAAATTTTGACGTACGGCTTTGTGAAAACATCTGTTTGGACAAAAAATCTACAATGCATGAACATCTTCAAGAAACAAAACACAAGATAAGTAAAGATAATCTCAAAATTCTACACACAAGTAATAAAGAAAAGAAAATGAATTTGTTGGAAGCCATGGAAATTAATGAATCGATAAAAAAACCCGAAATATATACCTCTTAACGAGCAACTCGATCTATGTAGGTCTCCACTCTTTAATTTATGAAGTTGGCAACACCGATAATCTCTATCATATCATAGTTGGTACCCCCATTCAATTAGTACCTATCCTCCCATATAATTGGTGTGTACACTCCAAAAAGTTAGTTAGTTTTACTTGATAATGGGCTAAACCCCGAAATCGATCGTAAGAATAAATAAACATAGTGGAAATTAGACAAAAAAAGTTTTCATTCATCTTATTAAAGTGATCATGAATTTCCACAAAATAAACAAGTTATCAATAACACAGAATAATTGATAAAATGTTGAGGGTCGAGTTGAAAAACAGCTTTAGCTGACACTTCGCCCATTCGTCATAAGGTTATATTTAAATAATGTTAATACAAATTAGAAATCCTTTATGAATAAAGTCGATTTTTATTATTATTAGTAGACTTTTTGAATGTCTACCAAGTGCAAAAAGAATTATTCAAATCGGGTGGGGAATAAAGATTTTCTAAGGGTGCTTCCATCTTAAATGGATCACACTGTATATAATATCAATTTTCAACATTCAACAAGATATGAACCAGTGATATTTCTTTGGAAGCATATCTATAATCAATTGTTTATGTAGATCAAACTTTTCGTACTAACTAGCTGGTGTTTTAACATTTTTCGTACTTTCATCTACCCAACCATAGTTGGAAATCAAGAAAAATTATTTTTCTAATATTTAGCCATCTGAAAATGAAACTCAGATGGTATTATTCTTTCATTTTATTGAAAAATAATTGTTGTACATAACCATATTCAAATTAGATCTTGATACCCTCACAATGGCAGTTAATCTTTGGTTTTGTTCATAGAAGATAATTTTAATTGAAGAACAATAATAAGGCATTACCCGTACAAATATTTTTGATATTTGCCAGAAAAAAACCGCAGCTTCTGTAAATATAAACATCCATTGTATCACTAACGTAAATCGTGAATATAACAAAACTACAACGATAAAAGACACTATAACTCTATTAATAATTTGAGGGTTGCAATTCAACAGATAACATTGAAAAAATTATTTTTCCCAAAAAATTTAGAAGTTACAGTAGCAGGTATCATACGATAGCTTTTATAACTGAATCAGTCAATCTGCCATTGGGGTAAGTATTTGCCTAATCACAATATGGCCAAAATCTGGTGTGGACGGTTTATTTATAATCGCCAAAATTGTCGTATTGTCTTTTAAGTAGGTTACGACTAAGAAATTTATAAAAAACTAATGAGGCAGTTGGGACAAATAGGCCAGGATAACAATGCTATCAGTCACAGAGATTCTATCTTTTCAATTCTTCTTCATTTCCAATTGTTTGCCTCCTCTCCTAGATAGGTTACGTCCTATGAACTGAGGTACTTCGGGCAAAGGAGTTGCTTCTTCCAGATAGTGTGGCGATTCCGTGGAAGAAACTTCAACAACTTCACCGAGAATTTCCTCACTCCCGAAATTCCTGTTCAAATCATAGAATCTTGGGGATTCTTCGCAATCGATCGCTTCATCTGCTCTTGTACAGGTAAACATTTCCTGTAAAAATTGGAAAATTCGATACTGAATCGCAGCTTGATAAAATAAGTCCTTCTCCTAAAGTTTCAGTGAGATTAAAAGAAGTAAGATATTCAAACATAATTCAGAGTGCCTTTAACGAATATACCAATACGTTCTATCGTTACTTATTTAAATTATTCAGAGAAAATTTCTTACGTATCCCAATCAGCCATCAAGCTGATTGCATTTTTATTGTAGCTACTGCCATTATCCTTATCAATTCTAAAACAACTGGCGTTGAAATATATAAACATCAATATAATTCTAAGTATAATAATTCAAATTCAAATAAACTGATGTCAATAATTTCAAATCAGTATGTGTAACAATTGCTTTAGGACTATTACATTTTCTCAGTTGATTGACGAGTATTGCAGTATGCTGAATTTTTCATCATTATTAGCTGTCACTCATTATCTATCAAAATCAATATTTTTTAATCAGATAAGGTATTTCTCACCGAATTTTGATAAAGGAAATTTGGGAAAGTTGTATCAAATGTAATTTCATGACGACTGATTTTTTTTTGACTGAATAGATTCAAACTTAGTACTTTCTCAACAAACATAATGATATCCTGTTTTTATTTTATTATTCATGATCAATGAAAAGTTTTTCTCATAAATCTCAAACTAGTGTTGGGACTGGTGATAGGTGAATTATTAATAAGCACACGACGTTTACTATTAATAAAATGTATCAATACCACAGCACAATGACAAACAAAACCCGAAATATAAGAGCACCACGTGCTTTTATATTTCGGTTCTCGAGTGTTCGACCAAAGTGTTCGATTTGAACTTTGCAATTATTTTACACGTTTGTTGGGTATACACTAGTATGTATACTCGATTTCGAAGTATTACCTCTCATCAGTACAGGAAAGATCCAACCCAAAGAGCAGTATGCCTGTGACTTGACTTACTTCAACGCGGCTCTGCTGCATGCATGAAACCTTCGTCTAAGAGAAAGAATGTAACTAGGAACAGCTCCATCTCGTGAACAAAGACTCAAGCGAGACCAATACGCTAACAGAAATCAAAATAATTCTGAAGATTGTATCTAGGCAAGGTAAATGGAATCTCGAAACATTCATCTCTCTCAAGGTACCTACACAGTAGGTTTTGGCAAATGACTAATACCACGATGAACACTGAATTATATCCGACAGACATTAATGCAAGATACCTTACAGAAGTGGGGGTGATTTCAATGGAATATATCACCTACTGCGCTTAGAACAGCAGTGTGCCTGAGACTCGACTGACTTCAAAATGGCTCGGCTGCATGTATGAAACCTTCGTCTATTATTGTTTGGAACGTTATTTAAGCCAAAATTCAAATTATAATTCTAAAAAGTCCAGAGGATCGATCTTGGTTTTAGACTAAAAATCTTACGGTGGATCATTGGCGAGATCATCTGCAACTATAAATACATATACACAAAGTAAATATGGTCTGTAATTTAAGTGTAATATCTCGCAATCGATTTGGAAAAATGATTTTAAAATAGGCAGTTATGTATACTTGTAAATTGATATGCGCCTAAATCAACTCATTTGAAAACTTTGATTTTGATTTAAAAAAATCGATAACGTCATCTCTGAAATTTGTGACATACTGTATAAATATTGTTTCATAGAAAAGAGCTTGACTCAAAATACTAATCAGTGTATTCAAACTTCTCTTTTAAATTAACTTGTGACTGATTCATGGAATTTATTTCAAGTTAGAGACTTTCACCGAATATCCAAATGTCATGTCCTTTCATATTTTATTCTCCAGAGAAGTAAGAGAGGAGTCAAAAATAAATAATGTAAATTATTTATAGACTTTCATCGAAAGTGTTTAACGAGCCTACTCCCAGTGAATATGAATTACGTACGGATATCCGGTAGGTATTAACTTTGAACAGGCACTAGTGAAAATATGAAAAAGTATATTGGCTCTGAGAATAATTTTGAAAACTACCTGTTGCTAGCGACATCGATCACGTGGATTTCAGTGTTTGTATTTCGTCCAGATTTTTTAATAGTAGACAATTTTCATTCATTTCTCTGTTTCTGATTCATAAGAAAATTGTTTCACAAACTATGAATATAGTTAACCAAAGTTAGCCAAATCAACTGAACGATATTTTTATAGTATTTTTTCCAAAGAATACGTGATACTTCGAATTGACATAACATGATTTTTGAATCAATATATAATTCAAACATCAAACGTTAAGTGGAGCCTATCGCTCTTGTTGAATTTTAGTGGTCCGAACTCTTATTTTCTGAAATATCAAATAATATCAACAAAAAAATATACAAAAAATCGAAAAAAGAAATATCCGACTAGGAATGAATAAAATATTTCTGACAGTGGAAGACCAAAAGTTGTTATTATTTCTATTGTACAGTGAGATGTATTAATTCAAAGGAGGATTCTCAAATATGAAAAAAATTTTAGGAATCCTACCTAGTATTATAGTTCGCTTCTCACGATACTTTTTTCACAGATGGATACTCTTTAAATGTATAATCCAAAATAAGTAAGAAATAAATGGACTGCACAAAGTCAAAAAATGATATTTGTATTATGAAAGAGAATCTTCAAATTATCGTTTGTGGAATCGGTCGAATATAAAGATTTGTCAGTAGTGTTAGCATTCATTTTTAATGAACGGAATTTGTCATTCCCAGCAATGAAGAAAATTTACTTTCGATTATTGTGAGAAAACAAATATAACCCAAAGAATAGGTAATGTATGCAAATAGGTGTCGAATACAATAAAGAGAATATTTATCTATTGTCTATGATCTGTTACTTACATAATTTTAAAAATATATTAGAACTGACCGATACTTGATGAAAATCCATTATAACGTATTCAAAAAATAAGTAAAAAATGTTTTATGTTAAATGTTTTCATTGAAAAATGTGATAAAAACTGAAAAATAATTTGGAAGGTCCTAGGTAGCATAACACCATTCTCTTCAGCAATCTACGATATTGATCAGATAAAAAGATAATAAAATCGTTGGGCGTAGCGTAACCTGAGGTAATATGTAAATACTACTACTGCATTTAGACTTGTGCACATCGTCAATTGCACAAATCAATCTAATGCAGAGTATACTAGACTGCTAGCTGACACTGAAAGTCACAGCATTCTGGGAATGACCTCTGACATTATGACTCCAACTGTCAACTACAAACTGCCTTATACAGTACTTTCCCGAGTAGAAACGAATGGATCGTCGGGAAAAAGAAATATAAATATCAGCTAGTTGTTGGTTCACAGATGGATCAAAAACATCTCCAGGCTCTGGTGCAGGTGTATTCAGTTGCTGACTCTGAACAGAGATATCAACCTGCCTAGGGACCTATGCGACTGTATTTCAAGCAGAAATCTATGCTATTGAATTGTGTGCGGAGAGATTGGCAGAATCCAACCTCACATACATGTCAATAAAAATTTTCTCGGACAGTAAAGCAGCGTTGGAAGCTCTTGGCTTCTAACCAGCAACGTCTAAATTGGTAGCAAATTGCCGAAAACGACTCTCTTCAGTAGGAAGACTTAACAAACTGTCTCTGGTCTTGATTCCTGGCACACTGGCCTGGAAGGCAATGAGGCTACTGATTCCCTTGCGAAGGAGGGTGCTGCCAGTATCTTCAACGGGCCAGAGCCTGTCATTGGCTTTGGTTTTGCCAAACAAACATTGAAAACCTGGATGGCAAGAAGATTCAGAGACTTCTGGCAAAATTTTCCAGGCTTGGCTCACTTCAAGGCGTTCATTAACTCTTCGAAGCTTGAAATCAAACAGTTATTGGACTACAGTAGGGATGAACTACGATGTCTAACAGACCTACTCACAGGTCACTGTCGTCTGAGTTTGGTAGAACCACACTCTTACTATATGACCTGAAAGGTCATTTACCAATTGAACTCATTGGCTTTGTTAATGAGCTAGGTTTATTTGGTAGAGTTTGAATAGGTGTGAGTTACAATAAACCCTCTTGGGTTGCGGTGGAGGGTCGAAAAGACCCACCAACTTTTGACCTAAGCTAAACTAACTATAGTACTAGTCAAGCCCTGTCATTTGATACTCATATTGGGTAGCTGTGAAAAAATATGTAATCCACCATTTGGTAGCTGCGACCATCTTGAATTTGCATCTTTTTCAAAGTGTACTATCATTCTACTAGTCAAGCCGTCATTTGATACCCATATTGGGGTAGTTGTGAAAAAATGTAATCCGCTATTTTGTAGCTGCGGACATCTTGGATTTACAATGATACAGAATTTATTGAATTGTATTGTCATCAAAACTAAATATGTGTACCTAATTTCAGATCAATCTGTCAACAGAAAGGGGGTCAAATTTCAATTACTAAATTTGGCACAAATAAATAAATAAACAAACTAACAGGGCCTACATAAAATTGTTCGAAAAACACACTTTAATGTGAGATTTCTACTAGTCATTTTATATGTATATACTTTTTTCTTATTTATGTATAACTACTTTGATTTATTGACATTTTTCACTTTTTCTTTACATTATCGCACTGTTGATGTGTAAACTAATTTGTGAAAATAAAGAAATTATTATTATTATTATTATAGAAAAGAAAATATGTTGGTGATTAATGGAGTGATAGTTACCCAAGAATATATGCATTTGGTAGCATGAAAGCTGGAACTAAAATATATTAGGCTATTTATTTTTAACAACTCAACGTTAGATCACTTCTATTCAAAAACGACATTGTACTTGAAATGTGTCACTAAGATGTTTCGAATTTTTCATGGCGAAACGTCAAAAACATATTCTCTGATATCTGTCAGAGGGCCTAGCTTCCAATATAGCGAGTATGCATATTATTGTTAACTAAATATACTCTTGGTATGTACAATTGGCGTGGAATTAATCTATTACAGCTTGTCAAATATAGAAAGAGGTTGAAAAATTTCTGATTTCTCTCTCTTTCGCTAGTACCGTACAATATAAAGAGAGAGAGAGAGAGCAGATATTCTCAAACCTCTTCCTCTATTTGACAAGCTGTAAAAATACTTTACCCACACCAGAACAGTATACTGACTCACGACGCCACTTTTGCTCAGCAAATTAGCATAGTCAGGAGATAACTAGAACACGGTTTCAGTATCTCTTGATAGATACATATTTGTATTTATTGTCAAAATAGCAGCTCTGCTGAAATCATGCACGTAGGCCTGGTTACGCTACGATCTTGGACCACGTACTACTATCATTATTGGTTTTATAGTGTGTAACCGAAATTATTTCGGGGTTATTCATTCCTAAATTTTCATAACAATGTTCGGTATATTTAAAAAGTAATACGCTCTGGGGCGACTTGATTGATTCCAATGGCGCATTTGCATTTTCAGCTGCAGGAAAACCCGGAAAAACCTGCAGCACCACATCATCTGAAGATATTGATCTGCCAATGTCATCTCTTTCATAAAACAAAATGTAGGTTGTCTCCAGAGGCTTCAATGAATTCAAAATATCACTAGAAAATTTTGTGACATGACTATCCTCAGACTTGAACCAGTCCGTTTCATCCTTGACCAAAGCGTATTAATGCCCAGATTCAACTCCAGACCCGCAGTGAACAATGACTGCATGAAGATTATAATAGTGGTCTGCTAGATTGAAGCGTGAATCTATGTCTAATCTTCGTAAGATTTTTGTGCTTCTGTCTAAGGTTGACTCATGTTGAAAGATTACCAGTGTTATTATTAGATTGACTGGTGCCTCAGCTGTACTTGTCTTATTATAGTCAGTTCGTTTTGCGCAAATTTGGCAATACAGTTGATCATCACCCGTTAAAAGTTCTATTTTCAGATGATTTAACAACAAGCTTTGCACGGACTGGTTATCAGTCATAGTAGGAAACGCTACTTGAAGTTCCAGAAAGTCACAAACGTTTTGCTAACGAAATTGACAGAATAAACAAAATTACCTTAGGAATGGTTTTCCTGAAATTATAGCAAAAAAGGTGGCTATATCACCTCCACACGCGGGCTAGGAATCAGTAAAAATGAATCTAATTATTAATTTAATGAGTTCAAATAATATGATTTCAGTTATGTGAGAAAAAATACACTCGCTCAAGATAAGTAACATTTGAACACTTTAAGAACCAGAAAATGTAGTTATTTTTAAGACTAATGAATGTGTTCTTGATATTAGCTTTCTCGTTAGGTAATTTGAAAGAAAAAATTCTAATCACTGAATAGAATGTTCTGAATAATTTTTCACAAGAATTAATTTGAAGAGAATCAATACTTACTTGGTTGAAAACAGTTTCTTCAGGACATATGAAACTCCACCTGAAAGTCTGATTACGTCCATCAGCGTAGGTCACCGGTAAGCAAACGTGGAAGAGTTGGCAGTCGTTTTCCACATCGGCGTAGTATCCATAATCTCTTCCATCGCAATGGAAAGAGTCGCTTATATCTGTTCGAATGCTTGTTGCGTTACTAGGAAGCGTCAGTAATTGTGGGGGAGCTAGTTGTTGAGGCATCAGCTATAGACAAACACAATAGTATATTTATTTATATATAAATGACCCACTACATTTTTTTCATTTTACTTCATGGGATAATTATTAAAATTTCAGGTAATCTGTAAGTGATAAATTGGGAATTTATTATTGGACTTGATCGTTTAATTGATATGTTTTGTTTTTGGGAAAGGTTTCGGCTTTTTACTTCTAGTAATTCTCGTGTAATTCAATGTTTATTTGAAGTTATTTTTTCCGACAGAGCTTTTTCTTCCAGTTTATATATGAAAGTAACTTCTATGCTCAATGTACACATTCTTGTGAAGAGTTTATTTTGAAGTTGATTGCTTTCTTCCTTCCTTTGGAACTTTTCCACATTTTTTTTATGAAGATGGAGAAGTATAAAGCCAAAACCTTTCCTTCGCCCGAAAAAATAATTATTCTCCCCCAAAAATATAGCCTTTTCAATATGTTTTGTGTTCTTCAGCTCAACTTTGAAATGATCAAAAACTGTTATATTTTCGCAATTATTTTTCTCAAACACAATGACAGCTCAAACCACAAGTATAGTTGACCCAAGTTAACCAGATTGGATTAGTTAACGTCATAAATTATTCTAGAATAAAAGTTACTCATTGTTCTTAGTGATTACCCTGTTTTTTATAATTGTTTATGATGATGATAATAAAAATGAATTGTTGTTATGTTTTTTATATGGTAAAAGACAGTCAATTATCCATATCAAACAATTTTCTAACTATGAACTTTTAGTCAGAGACAAGTTTCACTACACATTGGTTTTTGAATTGACAGTCAATTAAAAAAATCAAAACAAAGTATTTTTATTTCTTAAATTGCTCTGAACTTTGAAAACAAATATGAAAATGGTATACTAGGCACAATTATTTAGTGCATAGCTATCAGAGAAATAGATACATATTCAATTAATATCAAATTATCGAAATGTTCTTTTGGTTTGTATTTCCTTAAAAACATTTGAAATCGCGAAAAAAATCACTGTACCAACCCTCAATTTAGGAGCACTCTGCACAAAACAAAAGAAAACCGGTAGAACTAGAACTGACTTCATTTTTGTCAAGAAGGTATACAGATAGATAGCACTTGTGGCTTGTACAAAAAAACTGTAACTATTACGTGACGTTTACTTTGGCGAATAGTTTATATAGTATCCAAGAAAGGCAACGAAGATGGTGCATTCAAATGATAAAGACGGAGCCAACGTCCTGTCGGAAGTCTGGCGGAGTTCTTCATCTGTACAGGGTGACTCAGTGAAAGAACATCACAAAAATTACATCGAAACCACACGATTCTGTTTTGAAACCAATTGTTCGATTAAAAACCAATTGTCCTTCCCCCTTTCAGTTTTCGGGATATTTTACCAATACAACTATAGAAATTATAATAATTCCTAATGAGAATGAATAATTTTACTTGAAAGTGGCAAATTATTTTTAATGAAACGAAATAATTGAGAATGTATTGAAATTTGAAATCAGAAAGACGCATTCAAAACTTTTTATTGTGATATTTTCCATATACTACATACAGAAATGAAACATCTGTGGCTCATTAAAAGAACGTATTTTTAGGAAGGATGAATTTTTCGATAAAAAATCTTTGCACTATATCTGCACTCTTGCAGGTATATGGAATTGATATTTTTAACCTTATTTATAAAACCAGCAGGTAGTTTCACGACAGGGATTAAAGAAGATTGTGTTAGACCATGTGCACAAAAGGCCCAAGTACGTACTTCGTAAGTTTTTTTGCAATTTGTACATATAACTTTGAAATTTTAAAAATTTAAATGATATCTATATCTATCTAATGACATATTTATATTATCTATTTGACAATGTATGGCAATAACTAATACAAATTAGGTGATATAATGCTTAGTATATGTATTTTTGTTGACTTGGCCAAAGCATTTGATACAGTCTTTCATGAAGAACTGCTGAGAACTATGGAAAATATAGGCTTTAGAGGAATCTCTCATAAACTTTTAACAAGTTATATTTTCAATAGAAGACAGTGTGTAAAAATCAATAATTCAATGAGTAAGGATATATTAATTGAATATGGAATACCACAAGGATCAATGCTGGGTCCAATTCTATTCAATATACATGTGAATGACCTGTTCAAGGTGAGCTCAAAGGAAATATTGTTAGCTTTGCAGATGAAGCTGCCATTGTATATCAGGGAGATAATTGGGAAGATATTAAGCTCAAAGCAGAAAGGAACTTTGCTAAAATAGCAGACTGATTTGAGAGTAAACTTCTCATAATCAACACCAAAAAAACTCATTTCATTCCGTTCAGTTACTTTGATCAGTTTTCATCATCATATAATACACTGAAAATTAGCAGACACAATACTGAATTTGGGATAAAAAAGAAAGGTCATCTCAAGTATCTCGGAATCATAGTGGATAAAAATTTAAAATGGAACAAACATATTGAACATGTAACTAGGAAAATCAGATCACTCATTAACAAATTCAAATTTTTCACAAAAATTTTAAGATTATCCCAGATCAGGACACTTTACTTGACGCTTTTGCAGCCCCATATCAATTATGGAATTATTGTTTGGGGAGAAATAACCAATAATTACCTCCACACATTGGAAGAAACTCAGAAATGGCTCATTGAAATCATTTACAATGAAGAATTCACGTATTCGTCTGAAAAACTTTATGCAGAATCACAATTTTAACCTGCAAGCAACTGTATCTACAAAGTCTTCTGATATATCATTTTGAACATATAAACCAATTTCCCCCTATCGACCACTCACACAATACAAGATTCCGTCATAAAACCTCTAAAACACCGAAAGTCAACACAGCCAAAAACCAAAGATTCTTTATTTACCTCTGTCCAGTAGTATATGCCCAACTTCCCCAAGAAATAAAAGGTTTACCGACTTATAGATTCAAGAGAGCTTTGAGAACTTGGCTCTTAACCATTTCAACCGACCATGTGGAAAAATTGTTAGAAAGAAGAAGTCATAGATGATCGTTTTTTTTTCAAATATCCAACGTTCCAATAATGCATTGAGCATTACTTTGATTGTTCATTATTTAAAATTTAGGATAAGCTATTTACATATAAATATGCCTATTGCTATTTTGTTCCTGTAGATTGAAATTATATGTAGTTAGTAATTTGTATATCTATCTTCCAATATGTATGTATCAATTTATTTCAATTTTGTACTATGTTGTTTCAATATTCAAATTAGAAATTGCTTCACAAACAGTTATTGAGTAATAGTGAGGGTGTAGGTTTTTTTTCTGCACAAGGTCCAACCTTAATAGAAACGAAGTTGCATCTTCAGTATCATTTGCTGTTTTTTCTTTGATACATTAGAATATTGTGAATTATTCATTTGATAACATGAGAAATCAGTTGATTTGATGAACAAGTAGTGCCATTTTACTTTTACTTTTGTAATAGCTAATTGTTATGGTTAGATTCAGATATTTCACCATTAACATTATTTAATTTATATTTATATTTTACTAAACTAATCATATAATTTCCTCACCACTTACAAGCATCTGATGCTTTCCATGTTTATTCGTATAATGTTTGTTTCCTCATGAAATTATGTAGAATGTTGAACCATTGGCAAATAAATATTATTATTATTATTATATTATTATTACCGGAATTTGATGTTATATATTTACTTGAGAAGCTTTGCACCTTGCTGCGTTCACAATATCAAGTCAAAATGCCAGTTGGCTGTAATTCTGAAAAGTCTTTACCATGAAATGAAGAAGTGAGAAGTATATGTACCTATCTTTTGGCAATTGTAGGTACCATACCTCTTGCGGATCAGGCCCAACGTCATTCTTTAGCCAATTCTGTGTTACCTTATCATGAATCGAGTTTTACGGTAAAGTTTAATTTTTGTGGATTTTAGTAATAGGTTGTTTCAAAAGTTTTGTCCGTTATTATGAGTCTACTTTAAACTGTAATATCTCAGTAAATACTCATTCAATTTGATCGAAATCAGTGCCATTTGAGTCAATGCACTTTTGCCAACGAACATAAGTCGATCAATTCGGTCAGCATTAAAAAATTATGTACTCGGGATTTGAATAAGTCGACGATGGCTATTTTTGCCTGGTCGTGATTGGCGAAGGTTTTACCGGTGAGAAAGAGCAGATTGAATATATCTGCTGTTTCTCTATTTGTTCTATTTTTTCCTTGAATTAGAATTATTTCAATTTTGTCATTTGCACTCAGCATTGTGAACAAATTTATATGGACAAATCTCTAATTAGGTAATAAATTCCACGATGCTAACACACAGTTGAGAAACGCAAAATTGTTCACGTTTTAAAATGTCAAAAAGTCAAAGGTAATGTGATTTCAGCAAATTAATAGACGAATTTTCAATGTGAAATATGACATTATTTCCAATTCATATACGATAAACGTTAATATGTACTATTCTTATAAGTAGAAACTTTCATTTGGAAAGAAAAATACTTTTTTTAAGGAAAAAGTGTATGCTGAAAGACTATTTCAAAATATCAATGGATTAGAAAATGTTATTAGGCAGTGCTGTACTGAAAGGTCAATAAAGAATTTTGTGCACGAACAATGAAATGTTTAGCGATGGAAGGAAGACAGGTGGAAATTTAAGGATTTAGTGATTTATGATTCAGGTTTCTGAACGTTTTTGTAATTTGATTTTTATTTATGTTTAATATATATGTAAATAAGAACTACCGTTTGAGGTAACACTATGATTAAAGTGATCGTAAACTTCAGTAAATCATTGTCATTAAATCATACTTATGGTTATTATGGACATACATATAGAGTGAAATATCAATTTACAGCAAAAAACTACTTCGAATAATAAATAGGACTGAATTTTGCATTGAAATATTATTATAGTAATATGAGGGAGGCGCCTAAGGTGTATATGAGATACTAGTACTTTTTATAAGGCTAGAACCATAAAAAACGGTTTTTTTTTGTTTTGTCACGTATGTGGGTGTGATTTCAAATCTAAATAATATTGTTTTCAAATTCAAACAAATTTTCCTAATAAACTTTTTTAATGATGTCGAAAATAAGGCTAGTTTACTCTTGATCAAAATTTCTATTTTTTGTTTTCCTCTGTACACCGTTCGGAAATTCAGAATTTTGACAACTCAAATCCATGTTTTCCGCAATACAATTTTTATCAAGAATAAAATTTTCTGACAAATAAATAATAAAAAAGTTTCCCATATGGTGCAAACTTTTTGAATCTCACTGTATACCACGACACAATAGAATAAATATTTATTGAGATATGGAGCTAAAGAAACACATGACATCAAAACTGACAAACACTATGAAACAACTTGATACATACCTGCTGTTGCTTTCTTTTTTCCGATTAGTCTTCATCACATTTGAATTCCAATATGGCCATTGTATACCATTGGAATCGCTGACGTAAAATTATTCTACAGAAAACACTTTTTCCAGACCAGATTATAAATATTGGAGATGAGAAAAACTAATCTACCTACTGAACTATCATCTCCTGATGATGCTAACTCTTGCTTAGCGAAACGCGCGTCAAGAGATAGTGTTTTGTCCTAGTGTGGGAGAAGTGTTTTCTTCAAATCCAACATGGAGATTTGGATTTGGATGCTTCAATAGATTTCTCTTCGGTTTGTGCATCATCAGAATCGAAGTTTGAAGTAAAATTTATTTTTCTTGTTTAAGTGTAACAAATCTTCTGTAGGTCTTTCTTAAAAATTTATGACGGTGCAATTCTCGGATTTGAGTCCTTTAAAACGACGAATGATTTCCGTTCCAGTTTTGTCATTCCTATATATAATCATTATATAGAGAATTGAAAGGTTATACAAGATTTCAGGTTTCTAATGTGTATCTCCGGAAATATTAACTTATTATCGGAAACACTCCGAAGGCATCTATATTTTCTCATATATTCCTAGGGGGTTTACTGTTGTTGATGACTCAGCTATTCCTTCCCCAACAACAATGCGATTTATCGGCAAAACTTATGTACACTTCATTGACTTTTTGTACATTCGCAAAAATTGACAACTACTCCTTTTTGACAAAAAAACATGTCAATATGAAAAATATTACACGGTGGTTTGATACAAAATTCAAAACAGATTTCGTAACAAATTTGTTTCTGTCCAATACAAACAGTTTTGTCGATTAAAGAGGTTTTCAGAGTTAAAAACGTTCCGGGAGACGAAACTACCAGTGAGATAACTTTTTGCAAGAATCTGAAAGCAAGTCGAAATTGTTTATTGTATGAACACGTTTTGACTCATTAACTATTGGAAAACCGTCTAAACAAGAGTGCCAAACTTCAAAATTTCAAATGAGAATAGGGGTTGAGTGATATTCCTCATTAAAAAGTCCTTTCATATACATATCCATCGCTCTTTGAACACCGGTTGACTCGTTTGATGAATATGTTCACAATACCTTTTTCGGAAAATGCAAAAAAAATTTAATTGAAAATTTACTTCATTTTTTCGGAATAATTCACAGTTATCTGGTTCTTGACATTCAACAGATTCAAATAGGCATAGTCTGTCTGGTGAATTGTTGTGAAGTGAATATTATTTTATAACCTCACGTGGACCAAATTTCATATTCGAAAAATTGCAATTGTTTTTTGGTCAATACTCGTTCCCGTCACAAAGAAAAGTTTCTTTTCTGGAAATTATAAGCCTTGCGATGGACCACCCCGTTTATCACTTCCGGCAAGGAAAACGTCACGAGTCAAAATTAAACAATCTTGACATAATGTTATTTTTGGGATAATTTGAAAGTATATGAAGTAAGTGAGTTGCAATTTCTCATATTTTGAAGATTAGATAACGAATCCTAAGGAAACAATTAGTGATCTTCCTCAACCTTCAAAAAACATGTGTACACATTCTAACTCCTTTTAGTTTGGAGAAAATGGATGAAAAGGTTTTCGTGTGGTAATGAAGCATTGCTTTTTGGCAAAAAATTACTGTTGAAGCTAAGGCTTGGTTTGAAAAACATTATTCGGACTTTGTACCATTAAAATAACCGTTGAGAAGTCGTTTTCTAAGTAAAATGGGCACCGAGGACGATGTACGCATAAAATAATCTTAGATAACGTCAAAGTGAAGGTGATCGAGATAGCTGAGGCTCTAAAGATATCAAAGTTACGTGTTGAACATATCGTGCTTGAATATTTGGGTATGCGAAAGCCCTGTTCATAGTGAATTTCACGCGAGCTCACAATCGACCAAAAACATTAACGAATTGATGATACTGAGCAGTGTTTGAAGTTGTTCCACTATAAAAAACCCGAATTTATGCGTCGATATGTGACAATGAATGACTCGATCATTTCACACCAGAATCAAAACGATCATTATCTGAGTGGACTGTACGTGGTAAACCAACTCCAAAGCTTCGAATTGCTTCCGCATCCACCGTATTCTCCATATCTGCCCCCCAGTGGCTTTCACTTGATCTCAGACCTCAAGAGAATGCTCGCTGGAAAGAAGTTTAGCGCCGACGAAGAGGTAATCGTCGAAAGTGAGGCCTATTTCGAGGTTAAAGTCAAATCGTATGCATGATATCGAAAAATTGAATGACTACTGTAATCATTGTGTCGCACTCGAAGGCAACTATATTGAATGATCAAATCAAATTTTATTTGTATTACTGATGACTTTTTTATTTTGTGGAAATTCATAATCTCTTTAATAAGATGAATGAAAACTTTTTTTTTGTCTAATTTCCACTATGTTTATTTATTCTTACAACCGGTTTCGGGGTTTAGCCCATTATCAAGTAAATCTAATTAATTTTTTGGAGTGTGCACACGAATTATATGGGGTCACAGGTAGGTCTGGGAGAATAGGTACTGATTGAATAGGGTTACCAGCTATGAAATTATAGAGCTTACCGAGGCTTTCAACAAATTCATTTTCTTTCCTTTATTACATGTGTGTAGAATTTTGAGATCATCTTCACTTATCTTGTGTTTTTTTTCTTCATATATTGTAGATTTTTTTGTCTAAACAGACGTGTTCATGAAGCCTTACCTCAAAACTTCTCCCGGTTTGGCCTGTATAAACTGTAGGACATTCACCACATTCTACTCTATATATACCTGAGTTTTTCATTCTATCTCGTTTGGGTTTTGCATTGAACATCATCTTGCCTAAATTATTATTACTTATGAAAGCTATTGTTATTTTATATTCGGAGAAGTAGTTTTGAATGTTTTCTGAAAGTTTACCTGAGTAATTGATGCTACTGTATTTACATGTATTGTTCTCTGATATTCGGGTATATTTTACTTATAATTGTTCTATGAGTTTTATCTGATATTATCTTTTCTATTAAATAAACTGGTACCTGATTGTTCAACGCAATTTGTTTGATTATTTTTAGTTTAGTTAGACAAAAAAAGTGTTTTCATTCATCTTATTAAAGTCAAATTTTATCAAAATGTTTTTTTCTATGTCAGCCTAGGAACTTTTTAGCCTGTTACATAGTTAGGGCTTCTCCTCTCCCTTATTTTTTATAATCTCCGGAAAAGGAAGATAAGACCATACCAAAAATATAGATCAACCCAAATAATCCAGGAGAAAGCGTGACTAATGTCTGTGGAGTTAATTGATTTATATTCATAAGCGAGCGACTCAATTTGGCAGGAGTATTAAAACAAATCATTTCCATGCCATGTATTTGTCATTCATAACATGTAAAATATTAACATTTTATTATCAGTGATTTATTTCAACGGTATTACTTGCTCAATTAATATTGACGACCTCAAAAATGCCAAGAAACAACCGTTATCCAAATTCGTTCTCAAAATTTCCCGAGAGAATCTCATGCGTGACCCGATTTGAAATTATAACGCTGAAGACGAATTCTTGAAAAAAGTGGCCGCAATCTTAAAATTTTTTTCTGTATTATAAATACCTTTTGAATATGAGCAGAATTGCCCCAAACAATAAGACCATAACTCAGTGTGGACTGAACAAGACCATAATAAGCTAGCTTAAGAGTTTCTAGAGATACTGTTCCTTGTAGTTGTCGAATAACAAAGCATACGCTGCTTAGTTTGGATACAATATGATCTGTATGAACATTCCATGTGAGCTTCTGATCGATGTATACTCCAAGGAATTTACAATATTTTACTTGCTCTATGGACCTATGATCCATTCTTATTAATGGACTATGGTCAATACTGATATTTTGTTGTTGAAATACCATAAAACAAGTTTTATTGATGTTGACTGATAATCCATTATTCTCGCACCATTGTTGGAATTCGCGTGCACATGTATTGCTAGTTGTAATAGTGCTTGCTAGAGATTTTTTAGCCACCAGCTGGTTTGTATCATCTGCATAGATAATCATTTTGTTATGAGATGTGCATGAATATATAATATCATCAATGAAAGCAATAAATAGTGAAGAACCTAAAATAGAGCCTGATTCAACTAAAGCTATATGTTTCGGGGTTTGTTTGTCAGTAACAGTATATTGATGTATTTCATAATTACCCCCAAAAATTGTCAGAAATCCAAAAATTAATGTACCTGTTGCTATTGAACCGCATTCATCTTTTACGTTGTGAAGAGTGTAATTGATGTCACCTCATGTTCCTTCGAAAAAATCTGTAAAATTGAGCTTTCAGAAATTTTTATTTTATATTTTTTTCAGGTGAACTCCTGGTACGAAGAAGTGTTTCAAAAAAGAATAAAAAGAATATGTCTATATATGATGAATTCTATATTTATTACAAAGTACCTTTCAGAATACAACTTCGCACAGCTTAAAGTATTGAAAATATGTATATGTATAAAAAAGCAGTTTATCAGAAGTAATATATTCATCACTCTGCACGTCACATCAGACGGCTTTGACCAATCCAATCGTTTTGTCCTCTATGTTATAAATGCTGTAATATTGGGACAAAAACGCTCCACCTAAAATCCACAAATCCTTGTCTGAAGAATACTCCGTAGCAGTGAAGGCCGAAACGCACATTTTGATGTGAAGTATCGATATCTGCAAATTAAAATTATTACCAATAACTAGACTATTGAGACTGCAATTAGAAGCATTTACGGAATTCCATTTTATCTATAATTATCTATTAGTCAGGCAGGCAGTTGCGAAGAAAACATTACATGAAAAAATTTGTTTATTTACATAACTGCAATGTTGAACAATTATTTCGTTTTAATGTACCTGAAAGCCTTCAGGCGAGAAGATGGGAAAATTTAACGTTATAAACTGTTTTGTGTAGGAAGAAGAAAACATACCAAACATAAATATAATTACACATTGGATTTTTTGAATGAAAATTATATAAAATCCCGATTTTGACTATAATTTTTTTTATTCATGTCTACATACCACAAATCCACTTTTTCACGAAAATGATCTACTAGAATTCAATGGTACGTTTTTTATCAGAAAAAGAACTGTTATTCCTAAAACAAATTATTGAATGCAATTTTGCATATATTGCATCACAGTCTTCAGAACACAGAAAAAAATAAATATTCATGCAGCAGAATGTTTTGTCAAACACTCGGTAGAAATATCACTCACTCAGTAAGTAATTGATCTATTTGTATGAGGAACATAAAATAATAATTGGAAGAACAGTTATGGCCACATAAAGTAGCATCACAACCATTGGAAAAATAAGGCTGCGACTTTTTTGAAGTGGATAAATAGCAGTATTTGTCAGAGATAACACTAGCCAACAAATGAGGAAAAAAATCGCGAATAATATTATAATGGCTATGCATGAGAGTTTAAAGCATCCTGACTGCGAATTAAATATCAAAAATTTTTCATCACGTATAGGTTTTGAGTTATAGTTATTTTCATTTAATACAAAAATTCTCACATATAACGAGAAAAAAACAAAATATTTTGAGGATAACATGTCTGGCTGGAACGATTGCCCTTGTTCGTCACTGACAGCTCCCAAATTTTCTGAAAAAAAATTCAAATGGGGCTGCAAGATATGGATTTTGAGAGACATGCGACATCCCATTCTGCAGTAGTTTTCAAGTAGTTCTTCTACAAGTGTTTCGTGATTTTCTAATTTCTTGTTTCCTAAAAACTCCGAAACAATTCTTTTGGAAGGACTCCACGCAGCAAATTCAACATTACTTAATTTTTGATCAAACTGTTGATCACTTAGTATTTTTCTAATTTGTGATCCAACAAATATAGCTTCCTTGAGCTTCGCATCGCTTGATTTTGGAAAAACGTGTTTAAGATATTTAAACACATCACCTTCTTTGACTAATGCTTTTACAAAATTTTTCATTAAACCCAGTTTAATGTGTAATGGAGTTAACGAAACGTTTATGACCTGGAAGCCATTCTTTTACTTTATAATGGCTCTGTGTTGCCCTACTGTTCCAAAGGCAAAGAAAACAGCAAAACTTCATAAATCCACCCTGAAGACCTAGTAGTAGTCCTATAACTTTTAGGTCACCACATATTTGCCACTTATACGTATTACAACTTATTCCATTTAGAATAAGTGACATACTCTCGTGTGATTCCTTCATGGCAACTGCATGTCCAAAAGAAATAGAGGGTCTTTTGTTACCATTATGGAGCAGAACGGCTTTAAAACTTGTTTTAGACGAATCTATAAATAAACGACATTCGTCCGGGTTATGTGCAAATCCCAATATTTCCATCACACCATTTGGATTTACACGAACACACATTTTATCCTGCATAGTATAAAACGAGGATAGCTCATGGTTACGGTTCCTAAATATTGTAACTTTGGTTTTAGGGGCTAGAAAATTCCATTGCTGTAATCTAGACCCTAATAGTTCAGCATTCTCTTTGGACAAGTGGAGGTCCCGAACTGGATCATTTAATTTAGGTTGCTCGATTAAATGGGGTGTTCTTCTTTCACTATCGGGAAAATAAGGACCGTCTTTTTCTGGCACATCATCGGAACCTGCCTGGTCATCATAACTCAAAAATCTTACGTGTTAGGAAATTTTTACTATCATTGTCGCGTCGCATTTAGGGACCAAAAATGAACAAAGAACTGCCTTCGGCATTACAGTCGTAAATTGGCTGTGAACTAGCTTAATTTTTCAAAATGTACAACTGCTGTAAATGCAAATCATACAGTTGAAGTTTCGTCACGGCATACCAAAAATTTTATTTGCAGCCCACAATTTTCCTTTGAATTATTCAAATTATTTGCTAAGACCACAATGTGATGATGTGATGGAATGTACTTGGCAAACTTTGAAAAATATTTTTTAAAAGTGGGAATAACAAAAAAGATATGTATTTGGCACTATTACACATATTCGAATGGAATTGGTTCACCAGCATAACGGTAAGTTAATGTAGGGAAAGATTAAGAGGCAAAATTATCACAGTGGACAGACAGAACGTTAAAACCACGATTTAAAAATATAAAATAAACAAGGGGGGAATCAAATAATAATTAGGAAGTTTGAAGTACCTTTTACAATTAAACAGCAAAAAACTACCAGAACTAAAAAAAAATTAAAAATCTATATATATAAAAGAAAGTCGTGTTAGTTACACCACTTATAACTCAAGAACGGCAGAACAGATTTGGCTGAAAATTGGTAGGGAGGTAGC
>WOGR01001043.1:0-21442 GCA_015342045.1 Leptinotarsa lineolata
TATCTCCTCTTCAATATATTCTTACATAATTTCACTTTAGCACTCCCACGTGGATATCCGGTCCACCCTGGCCTCCAACCGGCGTGAATGAGAGTACTATTACTTTTTAGATACTTAAAACAGCTCTCGTTACTAATAATTTTGATTTTATATTGATACTGGCACGTTTAAAAACGGCGGACATTCACAACACAAAATGAGTTCCGTAACCAACAATGGCGTCCGCGTATCTTCTTTGTGGACGGTCGTTGTCAGCACGTCCGTCCACCACCATGATAGTGGATCCTCTACGTTGGCAAAAGTGCACTGATTCAAACGGCGCTCATTTTGAATTACAAGGACGAAACACACGCACTACAGGATATACCATAAGGCGTTTAAGAGCGGTGCTTGTGCTAAAGTAGTGATTCACATTAGATTTGAATCGCTGGAGATTAAATCCATTTTGGAAAACGTTCTCAGGAAGTTTATTCCACATGAATGCAGTTCTCCAAATGAAAGAGTTTCTAAACAGTGGAGTTCGAGGTGTGGAATAAATGTTCACTGAGATTCTACAGTTTAAAGTAGACTTATAAAAATGGACAAAAATTTTCAAACAAACTAATAGTAATAACCATCATAGTGTCACCTGAGAAATATAGAATTCCTTTTCTGTTTCTGCTAGAGACTCCCAAGATGTGGTAACCGCAGATTTGATTTGTTGCTTTGCAGCATTCGGATACATCCAGTGATACAGGGTCCTTGTACGTTTCGAAAAAAGAGATTTGGCAGCTTTCAGTATTTCGAGTTGTTTGGCTGGACTGAAGGACGTTGGTATCTGAGATGGGTCTTCAGTTACCTCAAATAATGAAATAATAATAATGATTATTCACAGAAAAAAACGTTCAACATAAAAAAGTACAAATGTGAATAAACAGCGGCAACACAAATAAATGACAAACAGCATTAGGTATCCGATTTTGATAAATATCTGATATTCAATTCGTTAAAGAATATGTCTCTCTCACTTAGAGTGATTTTTTCTGAGTCAATTTCAAATAAATTAGAATTATGATAATAGGTAAAGTAATAATTTCAAAATAGATGAAAATACTCCTATACTGACGATCAGTTGATTCACAATAGTCAATGACTCCATTTGAGTTTCATGGTTTTCATTCAACGAAAAGGCGTATGTGAAATTTTGTTTCAAAATATATTACATTATTTTTGATCACTTTGATGTTGGAATTCATAGAAAACTATGTCATGGAAACTAAGAGTAATGCAAGTGGAAAATTTTGAAAATAATTTTCGAAGCACCCTTAATGAGATATATTGTTTTAAAAACTCAACTTTCCAATATCGGAAATAAAATCTGTTGTGAGCAATTTTGTCGACATACATAAATTGCATAGTCTACTCACTAGTATCAGTTTCCCTTCTGTTGTGTAAATGAATTTCCTCCTTTTGCGTTTTCTCTTCGGATAATAATCCGTTTTTTGATCTACAAATACTCCCTCAGAACAATTCACTATCTGAAATGGTTGAGCCTGAAATAAATTCACCAACTGAAATTTTATATTAGAGACGAGACGCTGGCCGTATCTCGGACAAACAATTATCTCGCTTCACTTCGAGTGTTTGTGTGTGTTTGTTCAGTGTACGATCGAAATATAATATTGACAGTGAGCATATAATGTAAAACTATTACCGCTATTGAAAGTGATTATAGAAAATTTGATGAAACAAGAGGAGATGACCCTCGATACTGAGGATCATCAACTGAATTTCCTAACAAATCTAACCAAAACTTGTCTTTACCATGTACTATTGCTGGAAATATAACCTTTCCAATCCTATCCAGTTAACGAATATAAGATATTAAAAGCTCTATCGGAAATGAAAAATAAAAAAACGGCAGCCTTTGATAGACTCCCAATCGTAACAATCAAGAACATAATACCTTTAGTATACTGAATGAATCAATCTTTCATTCAAGGATACTTTCCAGAAGTTCTTGAAAAGCACTAGCAATACTTGTATATAAGAAAGGAAATCCCACAGAAAGGGACAATTATAGGCAAATATCTTTGCTTTGCTCGATATCTAAATTATTCGAAAAGTTGTAGCACCTAGGATTATGGATCATTTGGAACAAATAGCATGGTTTCAGGAAAAATAAATCTATAGAGATAGCTTTCTACCACCTTCTGAATTATATATACATTCAGAGATTGATAAAAAATTATATGGTCTCACTATTCTTCAACTCATCAAAAGCGTTTGATACAGTGTGCATGGAATTTTTCATCAACAAGCTGTCAATGCTCAGGTTTCCACAAAATATGATAATTTGGATACAATCCTTTATGAAAAACAGGGAAATGGTTGTCATCTGCAATGAATCGACATCTGAGTCATAGATTGTAACATTCGGGGTGCCACAAGGCTCTGTTCTGAGACCCCCATTGTTTCTTCTCTTTATCAACGATCTTCCTCAACATATAAATGGAGGCTACGTCACAATGTTTGCTAATGATACCACGATAGCTATAACATTCAATAATGCTGAGCAATTCATCAACAAATTTGGTTAGTTCAGTACTTGGTGCCAAAGAAATGAGCACATTCTGATAACTTCAAAATTGATCAGTGTCAACTTTCACTTCAGAAGAAATATTCCAAATGGTCGATGCTATAATAATGTTATTCAAACTTTTGAAGAAATAACATTTTTAGGGACCTACCTAGACGCCAATCTAAATTGGGATAAGCAGGTAGACTATATAAGTGCTGAGCTGAATAGAGCATATTATGCCATAAAACAGTTGAAATCCAGTTTGGAAGAAACTGGCTTACTCAGCATATATTATGCCATGGTTTATCTTCATATAAATTTAAATATTATGGCTTGTAGCAGGGCAAGGGATTTTTCTAGTCTTCATAGCACAAAAACGCGTCATAATGCTAATCTTCAATATGAATTTCCGAGACAGCTCCCTCCATCTTCATCCTCAAATGAATCATGTTTGTTAGGTAAAACCAAACATCATATGATGAGACTGCTTTAGAACACAGTCATAATACAAGAAATGGTGATCTTCGAAAAATCCCACATCATCTAGAGACAAACTATGAAAAACCTCCTAAGTATAATGCCATTGAGTGCTTCAATAAGCTGTCAAGTGTAGTTTAAAAAATCACGAGTGACAAAGTATTTCATGACTTTATTAAAAATATTCTTTTGAAAAGATGATATTACAGTTACCAAGAGTTTTCAATCGACAATCTCACAAACAATCAAAATCACAGTGGTCGTAATTTTATTTAGGTTCAACTTTTATAAATGGTGTGAAATGTTCACTAATATTGTGGGCTTATATGTTTATTTATATAAATGTATATGTATATAAATATAAATCTGTGCTCGCTCTCTTAACCTTTATATTTTTGAATGTGATTATCTGTTGTCAAAATTCAAAGGCAGAGTTTACCGAGATTCCTTCAATTTGATGTAATGCTTTTTCTGAATATTTATTGTGAGTATGAAAATATGATCAACAGTGACATGTTCAACCAAATGTTTTTGTTAGTAAATGGCATTGGAAATAAATTTTCACCTCATTTTAAATAAGATCTCACCTCTAGGTTTGGCACAAAATTTTTTCTCGTAGGTATAATATTATTTCGGCACGTATTCCCATGAGGAAAAGTAACCGGAACATCCATTTTTGGGAAGAAATTATTGAAAGCTTCTGTCCCTGCATTTTCATCGATATCTCTACTCGGGAATGTCAAATCGACAGGCTCTTCATCTCTCGAATTATTTATTTGAGGATAACTGAGATTTCTGTTCACAAAATTTGTATTTTGATGAGGTGTGGTTTCGAATTTCTCTTGAAAGTGATAATTGTAGCCACAGTTCCCGAACTCTTCCTACAAGCATGATTTAAAGTACTTCAGTGACAAGAAATCATAACAATTACCTGAATATTGCCACATCGCTTAGTAGCAGATAATCCGTTTTCGGTTTCCATTGAAAGTTACAATTTCTCGTGAAATCTTGGAGACGATGAACTGTCAAACTTTTCGTAAACAAATTTAGTGTTTTGTTCAAAACAGCATGCTTCAAAGTTGAGTAGTTGGGTGAAATCAGATCCAAAAGTCAGATTTATCTGAAGTTACAGGAAATTTGACAGTTTCGGATATCTTACTCTCGAACATAGTGAATACTTATAAAAAGTACTTTTTATTAGGAGTTGAGCAAACTTCGTGGGACTGATCCAACCGAGGAAACTACTGAATAGTGAAACTCGTATTGGAAATAAAGTCTATATTGTGAAAATTTTTGATTATTATCACGACTAGCGGAAAAAAATTGATGATTACTGTTCTGTATGGCATATTTTAAAGACCTTCTAAAACAGTGACCTGTATATTCCTTTGGTTCCGAGAGCAATGGTAGAGGGCATTTTCTCAAACGTGTTTATACCAACTGGGTTGGCACTGCATTTATAATTTGAGTATTTCAGGAAAAAAAGTTGATGATTGATGATAGAAGGGCGTAATGCAACGTATTCATTAAAATAGTCAATGTTTTTTCCAACAATGCAAAAAGACCGACCTATTTTCGTTTTTGTATACGGAATTTGAACAATCAATGATTTTTCCATCAATTTAATGTCTGCTATTAATAAATGGCACAGCTCTTCACGTCGGCAGGCTCTATATGTATATTCCGAAAATAGTAGCAACATTTATCATCGAATATTTTTCATCTGGCGCCTCATTTTATAAACCTCTAGACTTGTTCAAACGTTATGTGACCATAACATTCATTTTTTCGCTTTAAGAATGCTATTACCTTGAAATATTTGCTTGTATTAACACCATTTTTAACGAGCGCACTCGACTTTATCATTGAAAATTTGCTACACAAAATTGACGAGTTCCATATTTTTCATTTCTCTTCTAGATGGGCTGAGAAAACGGTTTCGCTGAAGTTTCCTTCGACATTTTTAAGTCTACATCAGCTGGTAACAATTCAATTGAAGCTCTTTTTGCAGCTTCTTCAATATCGTCAGGAATACACAATTCCTCATAATTGTTCTTCATTATGCAAGACAATTAAATATCAGCAAGAACATTAAACGTGACTTTAAATAAAACGCGTGAGCTGTAAACAATACTGTTTGTTGGTAATCAGGTGATTCGGCGTCATCTGACACCGCCACTTCACAGCAAATGCGATAACATGAAAATAGTTAACTGACAAGATATGTCAAAATGTACTTTCATAGAAATATTAAATGTATCAATTTTAGTATGAAAACAGGACAGTTGTACAAAAAACGTTGTACGATATTTGTTGTAAAAGTAAGTTTCATCTTGTTCGTGAAATACTTTTTCACTCACAAAATGAAACCTTACTTTCAACACTCACATCAGATGGCTCCACGTGCCTATAATTTGCTGCCAAATAATTTTTAAAAAATCCAAAACCATGCAGATCTTCGAAAGAAAACTCAACGATTTTCTAGTTGATAACTGTTATCATTTTGAAGAATTCATGTGTATTAGTAGGTAGTTTTCTTTTTTTTTTCAAGAACTTCTAGTATATTATCTCTTTCTTTGTGACGATTCCTATACAAATTTTATAACTTTGTCAAAAAGGAAAATAAAGACTCATCCTTATTATTATTTATTTAAAAGTATTTGTTTCGAAATTATTTTTATTTCATGTAATTGAATGTTGATATTTTGGAAGTTGCTGTTTCGAGAGGGGTTTTCTTCCATCTTGTGTCTGAAAGTATTTACTTCAGATTGGCCAAGCTGATTCAGAGGAGATTGGAGTGGTGTTCTTTGGACTGACTTGCCAGTTTGAGATTATGTTATATGTCAGGTAAGGGTCTTGAAATTGATTTTGTCTGGACGCCAGAATTTTTTGATCATAGGAAAGGATAAAAATTTGAACTTCCCTTCAAATAGATAACAGTAACTTCCTTCTATGTTGATCAAAACAATAAATCAATAACCAAATGTAAATGGTATATAATAAAATAAATGTCTGATTTTAACTAGAATATTTACAAATCAACAAAACAGATGGTGTACCTGGTCTGGTCACTGACGTGGGTCACGGAACTGGTCCTGTGTTGTGGTAATGGTGGGCTCCTATTTTTGTCTTATTTGGTGGCTTCTATATTCACCCCTTGGGCCACTTGGTGGTCACCTATCAATTATGTTTATCGGTGGGCTTCAATATTCATCCCTTGAGCGACTTGGAGCGACGTGGCAGTCGTTTCATGAAAAAGAGATGTACAAAATCAATATTGGACCAGAGAAATGTACACTGAATTTGAACCTTGGATGTCTGTGGTAACCAGTTGAAGTCTTTCAGCGTATATACACTTGAAGGTGTTTTATACAAATGAATCTTAACATCTAAAGTCTCGAACAGTTCCACAATGACAATTCAATAACTGTCGAGACTATTATTCATTATTGAATATGTGTTTGAAGCTATTTACGTGGGTGTTCAAACCATGAAATAACAATTTCTACTGACAAATACAAAATATTACCGATATTATGATATCTACAAGTGTTTCGGAAGGAAAAAGTTATACTACAAAAGATATGGAACAAAACATCTGATAGTATCGAAAAGAGTTCTCAGAAAGAGGTAATCTAATACTTATTCACGAATTCTTATGTAATCCAAGTTTCAAATGGATGAAACCAAAATAAATATTTTCAAGGAAACGAAATAATGCAGGGTGGCATTCGATAAAAAAAAAACGTGAGGTATGAAATTTCTAATATATAGAAAGGATATAATACTCCACTTTTAAGAATTATCCCCACTGGACCTGGCGGCTCAGATGAAAATGACTCTATGTGAGATTATAACACACAATTACAGATTTTGAGATTGAAAAAAATGTATGCATAAATACTCACCCAGAATCATCTCCAGCCTTGATTTACAGGATACCATGTGGGATACTGCGCTTCAACTATCTTTCCTTTTGGAATTTCATTCATCGTACAACCAAATGCTGTGAAAATAAAAAAGCAGTCAAATTCTTGAAAGTCTGAAATTTTCGTTTAACGAAGTTGTGAAAATCAAATTGATACACCCCTGGCGATAATAACCTGGAAATATCTATAATAAGAAAAAATATTCACTTAAATTTTGAAGGATTACCAAGATAAACTAAGATATGGATTATATGAGCCATACACATTTCCATTCGTCTGATAGAAAAAAACGGTTATAAATAATTAGGAACTCCCTTTTCGCGTACCTGATGTTCTGTTCAAATGAGAAACAATTTATACGATCTCTATTAAACGGAAAGAAGATATGTTCAGATATTTTCAAACTATATGTTACAAAATCAGCGATCAAGAATCAAAATCAATCCTACTACCTTGATCGAACGACAACAAGAAAGAGAATCCTCCTTCGATTCGAGGAAAATCGAATTCGGTCATGCGTGTTGCATTCATTCATGTTAAATGCTCCAAAGTAAAGATTACGTTCTATAAAATTCTATGAGTATGATAGTTCGGCTATCCTCCACAAGATGTTCCCGTATGTATGAATTAATAGTTATTAATCGAATCCAAATGCTAAATTCTCACTCTAGACTCTAGAGAGATTCAATTATAAATGATCTAAATTTTAATCGTTACAATCTGCACACCTTTGTATAGACTTACCTTTTTGAAATTGATGGCTTTTCTTTCCCAAAAATTATTATCCCACAAAAATATACCCCTTTCAATTCAAACAATTATTATATTTTTATAAAGGTAATTTTTCTAGGTTAAATAAATAATTGCGAGTCAGTAAAGTGGAATACACCTTTATTTATTCGATTCTAGTCGCAGTGAGCATTTTGATACAATATATATTACAGTTTGCGACCATTTATTTAAATCTTAACAGTACTTAACAGCTTTTTAGGTTAACAAATAACATATTGATGGAGATGAATATCGAAATACAATCATGTGTATTTTTTCAACAGGAACCTCTCACAGTCGCTGCTAGAAGTTTTGCAAAATTCTATACAATAACAAACACTCTGTCGGGCACGAGAGGTTCCCTTGTCCATTCAAAAATATCATTTCAATTACCGAAATCTCAAGTGACCAAATATAAAAAAATGAAAAGTTTCCACATATTGAGGTTAGTTTTTTCACTAGTCAACATCAAATATGTGAAGCCTTTGAATAGTATATCGAAATCTGAACAGTTTTCGATGGCAAACTGAAATGATTGATTTGAATGATTTTTCCGCACTCTGCTATGAGTTGAGTTTCCGAATTAGAATACCGTGTATAAAAATTACTAAATCATGGAATGAATATTTAATATAAAGGACTTTTGGCACAACTCATAGTGAGTATTGGATGAGTCGGGCCAAGATTAGGAATTCATTGAGATAAAAAAACATTCAGAATTGAACTTCCTCCATCCAGAAACAGACTGTTAAAAAATGTATTGGAGCAGATGAGAATTTGAGGTAAAATGAGGGATGGCATTCAAACCTCTGGAACTTGTTTTCTGATAGGTGTTAGTCCATAAACCTACTGTGTAGGTGAGTTAAGACTGGCCTGAATGAAGTTTTCATTTAGATAATTTTATTTAATTTTTTTATTCATTGTGTAAGATTCTATTCCCATTCCTGAATTTTTCCCATCTCTGGTACAGAACCAAATTTCAAACGGATTTCTTTATCGGTTATAATGTGTTGTGGGTTCTACGGAACTCCTACCAATTGTAAAGTTATCGATATAGTGCTTCATGATGTTCGAATATTACCTGTGAGTGAATAATAATAATAATATCTTTTCTTCTATAACTATAACCGACTATGTAGTATGAATTCAATATACAAGAGAATTAGTTGGATTGCGTGGTTGTATTTCATCTTCAACGAAACGTGTTGATTTGTAGACTGTTAGTTTCTGAATAGTTTCGATAATCTAATTCAAAAAAATTATTCATTGTTCAATTTTGAAATTTCTGTATTGGTTTTATAGTGTAAATATCAGTATAAACTTCAAAAAGTTAAGCGAAGGAAGACTTTTCATGTTCGCAGTGTGTATTGCATCCATTGTATCTATCGAAATCACAAAGAAAAATTATTTGGACAATCTTTCCAATTTTTCTCCAGCTTTATCTGACAGACCCTCAAAATTTTCATTATACGAATTTGTAGAAATTCGATTAACTTCAGGTTTCTGTGGAAGACCTAGTTTAATCGTATTGCTCGCAATTTTTCTCACATTACACTATCCTAGGTAAGTTCGAAAGTTCCTATTTCAAAACGTCTCAACTATCGAAAGGATTTTTTTTATGAATGTGCCATCCCTCAGATGATTTATAAGTATAGATATATTGGATATAACCTCTGAACAGACAAAAAGTTACATGGATTGTTGTCCTAATCGTTGGTCCTTACCCTTTGCCCAGAAAAGGGCTACTACTAGACGATTTTTAACAAAGTGCTCCCAAAACGCAGTTGCACATAAAGTGTAGTTTGGAAGCCGCTGTGCTCAGAGCTGATTACCTGTCGAAATTACCAAAAATTTTTTGAACGATGCGATGGAATGAAATACCCGTATTTACAATCAATTCATTTTGCCGGTCGCAATTTGACCGATGATTATAAAACCTACCTAACTAGTTTACTTGAGCAGTGTATGAGTGATACAATTACTGAAGGATTCAAATTAAAAACACTCTCCAATTGGAAATGGCAAAGGATAGGTTCATTTTTTGAATCACTTGATTCACAGGGTAGTTTTTTACCAGAATATATAAATATAGTAAACTATATATTTTAAAAGTAGGCTGATAGTATTCTAGTTCAGCAGCCTTAGATTGTTTTCTTGGCTGAATGATCACGAAGTGAAAGAAATATATTGGATTTCCACTGAATTCATGCAATTTTTCCCCCTTTAGTTCATTTGATGGAAGTTTCGAAGAAACATTACCGAATTATTTGGTCATTGTTACATTATCATGTGCTGTTGCTAACAGGTTCACTTATGATGATGACGAATTATCAAACGATAAAGATATTGCAGACGGTTTTGCTACTTTCTTCAAATCAACTTTCATGAATAGCGGTTTGCCGGTAAACCCCACACTAGTTTCTGAGTATGACTTAGATACAATTGGAATTGGCGATATCAATGAACATGAGATTAAAAATGTTATTAGGACACTGAAGCCCAAAGCAGCCATTGAATTTGATGACATTCCAGTCTATTTTTCCAAGGCTTACTGTGAATTGTTAAAGCATTCACTGACATTGATATTCAATCTTTCTCTCAAATAAAATCGTTTTCCAAGCTATCTCAAAATTGGCAGTTACCCCCATACATGAAAGTGGTAATAGGAACAATGTAGGTAACTACAGACCCATAACAGTCTTACCAGCTCTGTCGAAGATATTTGAACGGGTAATACACAATCACGTGGACTAAGTTATAATCGACCAACAGAATGACTTCATTCGTAATGAATATACCATTACCAATTTATGCGCATTTGGTAACTTTGTTACGGATGGAATAAAAAATAGACATCAAATAGATGTTATATACACTGACTTGGCTAAGGCATTCGACAGAGTTAATCACGAGGTTTTGATCCCGAAATTGAAAGCATTTGGTTTCACGAACAACACAGTTGATTTCTTTCACTGCTATTTATCCTACAGAATACAGTTCGTAAAGTTCAACAACGTATCTTCTTTCGAATTCACTGCTGCTTCGGGAGTTCCGCAAGGCTCGATTTTGGGACCTCTCCTTTTCGTGTTGTTTGTTAATGACGTTTCTCGGTATATCAGGCATTCTCAATTTCTCCTATATGCCGATGATTTCAAACTTTTCAGAAGAATCGAAAGCGAAAAAGATTCTGTTATGCTTCAAGATGATCTCAATAATCTATCTAATTACTTTTCAGTATCTGACGTAACGAAACGAAGCTGAATGCAAAATGATGAGTTTCACACGAAAAAAGTCAGCCACTATCAAGGACTATTTCATTAATCACACCAATTTACTGAGAATCAATAAGATAAAAGATCTCGGGGTCATTTTCTTTGGTGTGTTCAGTTTCTCTCGGCACATTGAATTTTATGAAAAAAATGACCTTTGTTTTAAGATCTAGCTGTGAACTCAATCACGATACTTGTTTATTACTCTTCAATACCATTGTTCGTTCTAAGCTGGAATATGGTTGTGTCATTTAGAATCCAAAGACCTTTTTATATTCTGCTACTATCGAAAAAATTCAATAAAGATTATTAAAAACATATTTCTTCAGAAAACACAAGGTCTGGCCTTTATATCGTATTCCAGCCAATTACAAGAATTTAATGTGAAACCATTGAAAGACCGCCATGAGTCCTCAGAAGTAATTTTTGTTTTCAACATTCTTAGAAAACTGAAACTACCACCTAGCCCATATTATGTTCAAGAGTATCGAATAGTTTGAATTCTTCAATAGTTTTGTTTTTTCTTCGGTGATAAAAGCAATAGCAATTGAAAACTGTGAGGAAGGACGGATGAGTTTAAATTTGGAAAGAGTATTTGAAAAATAGTTTCAGGAAACCGGATAGATCCCAGTATTATTTGCTTTTGGAAACAGTAACTGTGGATCATAATGATCAATAGGACATAGTTCAGGTATGTCGTTAGTGGAAGTCTGGAAAATTAATTGCTTTCTAACATTTTAAAGTGACGGTAGCCGCGAAGGATGTTGGAATTTTGACAGGTAACCGAAGTGAGTGAATTATATTAATGTAAATGACAGAGACCCTGTACCATCGGTACCGTCATCTACTTTGCAACTGCTGTATAGATATACATACAATATATACTTTATATAAATATCTATCGCGAGTAGATAAAATTTAAAAATAATGATATATTCTAATTAACAAAGTGTATTTTCGTGCGTGTTCTACAGCAACCGATCTACATTGTAATATAAAAAACGAATGGAATTTGGATGAATTTCTAAATAAATACTTATTGAATATAACGAGTCTCCACCTCAATATTTCATCGTGATGATTAGATTTCTTTGGTAGAATTTGAGTATTTTTTGAGCTCCAGTGTATTGAAATGCTTCGAACATTGCGATCAGGCATGAGAGAGATATATTTTTTAATACAATGTATCGTTACTTGGTGGAAAACAATATTCATGATAACAATTATAAAGTTATTTCCGATAGGCATTTCACCCGTAATTTTCTCATTCGGACTGGTACTCTACACTATTTCACGATGCTATTTATACAAATAACTGACCTTGATTGTTGAAGATTACTAATTGGTAAACAGGTAAGTTCACGAATACGTATAGCCATCAGGTAAAATTAACGTTACTAATGATTCGAATTATCCTAGTAATTTTTTCATGAAAATGAATTTTACAGTGGTGATAGATATCAACTTCTTGTTGGTCGGTCAATAGAAATTCCATTGTTTATGGGTTCCAGCAGGATTAATCGTTGTCCTTTATTCTCTATATGAATTACCTACGTTGTAGTTCATGTCGTGATTGTTTTCCAAACTTTTTTTGTGTTTGAAAATTCTGGTTTCGAAATTTCTTGATGTTCCTCTGATATAAACTTTTGGACACGAACCACATTCCGGCTTGTACGAACCCGATTTTTTGTCCTCGTCGATGTTGGATTTGTTGTTTTTCATTTGTTTATCTATGTCTAGCTAGATGTCTCATTCTCGACGATAATGCTAACACTTTCAAAACAAGGATATATATAAAAAAGTCACCAGAAAAGATGACTAGACTATTAACTGAACAGAACATCAACATAGCCTACAAGACTGATGACACCTTAGGTAGGCATACAGTTACAAACAACAAATCCAATATTGACAAGGACAACAAATCGAGTGTCTGGAAGCTAAAATGTCGCTCGTGCCCTAAAAGTTTATATTGGAAGAACATCTAGATATTTCAAAACCAGAATCTCCGAACACGAAAGTTTAAAATCAAAGCAAGCTATCTAATGGAAAGCAACCACGATTTTGACACAAACTATGACGTACTACATAAATAAAATAACAGACAAAAATTGAATATGTTGGAATCCCTGGAATTTTTTATTGAACGACCTACAAGAAGTCTCTGTCAGATTTATTTTCATGGAGAATTTCCCAGAGTTAGGAAATTCTGACTACCTATTTTCAGAACTGCTTGTTCACCAATTAGTAACCTCTAGTAGGTAATCAATTGAATATTCTAGATGATAAGGGTCGGTAATTTGTGTGAATTGCATGGTAAAGTGGTGCAAAGTACGAGTACAACTGGGAAAGTTACTGTTGTGATGAAACACTTTTGGAAATGAAGAATTTTTATGAAGATTTGTAACTAATGAAAAGAGATAGAGATATGAATACTGTGTGTTTTGTTACCACAAATTTTGAGAAACATAGTTATATACTTTCAATCCTCCATGGTTATTGTATAGAGTAGGGGTGATGACGTCATAGCTACTGCAAGTTTGCAATTAGGACTGAAAAATCGGATCGAATATTTTTGAAACATAACATACTGAAATTCGACTGCAAAAACAATCTTCGGTCTATCAACTTTGCTTTGTTGATAGCGTCAATTTCTTTTATTTAAATAATATTATATGATATTCAATTAGTATCTTTATAGGTTAGTACTGAACCAAATTCTATGAAATAGGAAATCTATGGTGTATATTAAAATTTTAAACAGTACAAGTATATACAGGGTGACAATTTGAAAACTTACAATGGCTATATTCGAGCAACCGAATAAAATATAAAAAATCGCTGAGAACAAAATGAATAGCCACCTTATTATTACTTACCTCCTCCTTCCCAGTCACCCCAACTTTATATTCTTAAATGGCAACTCCCTACTTATGATACCGTATCTGAAAGCTCTTAAAAATGCTCTTCAATGGTACATTCCAGAAGCTAAATTCGATGTAGTGAGTTTTGGTTTATTGAACAAAACTCTATTTATATAAATTAAAATTTTATTTCCTGTTATTAATCAGAGAAATGTTCAAAAACTTTCTTATTACCATCGTAGCATTGATATTGAGACTCTCAAACATCTGACGCCTGTACTATTTTTGTTTATTTGTACCTGAAAAAATTTGACTTAGTTGATAAGTAAAAGTAACAATATTCGTTTTTCGTTTTCTATTAATAATAAAAAATAAAATTTTGATTCGAAAAAATAGTGTTTTATAATAAACCAAAAACTACTACATCGAATGTGACTTCATAGGGTACCATTGAAAAGCATTTTTCGAGAGCTTTTAGTTAAGATATCACAAGTAGGGGGTTGCTATCTGAGATTATTAGGTTGGCATGGCTGGGTACGAGGGTGTAAGTGAAAAAAGTTATCTATTTCATAATTTTGTTTCCCCCTCGTTATTATGGAAGCTGTTCTCAGCGATTCTTTATATTTCAATTGATTGCTCAGATATAGCCATTGCAAGTTTTCAAATTGTCACCCTGTATAAACAAAAGCATCTTATGACGCTTGCATTTGATTCAGGTAGAGGTCACATGTGAAAATTGTGTATAATATGTAATATGTACTGATGATATTTTGACTGCCATCAAAAAAATAAAATCCAATACTTCAGGTATTGACAATATAAATATAAAGATGATTTCTTTAGTGATACCACACTGTATTGATGAAGTTAAACATATTTTCAACGAGTCCTTCAGACAGGGTATTTTTCCAGATGTTGGGAAGGTTGCTAATATAATTCCTATTTTGAAAAACAAGGCACCAACAACTTTCAGTGACCTGCGCCCTATTAGCATTCTGCCCTCATTCTCTAAAATATTCGAGAAAAATGTTTTCCGTCAGGTAAGAGCTTTTCTGGAAGAAAATCGAATACTTTCGTACGAGCAGTCTGGGTTCCGCAAAAAACACGGAACACAAGTAAAGCTTTAGATTAAGTAAATTTCGATTTGCTTATCGGCAAACTCAAGTTGATAGGATTCGATGACATTTCTCTTAAATGGAAACCATCTCAGGGTACCGCAGGGAAGCATTCTAGGGCCCTCGATGTTTACTATTTTTATTTTTGATTACCCCACTTCCTTATCGCATTGTCAAGTACATCTATACGCAGTTATATTCGTCTTTCCATAACACTGATACAGAAAGTTGCGTGGCTAATATAAACTCAGATTTGCACAAAATCGATTCGAATGTGACTTTGGCTTTATGCAAAGGATCTCAAGGACAAAAAGTTGGAACTCAAAGCAACTTTAGGCTCACTCTCAATAACGCAGAGATTTACTGGGTAAACAGTGCTAAAAATCTTGGCGTAACCATAGATAGCTCTTTGTCTTTGCACGTGAAAAACATTTTTAAAGTATCATTCTTCAAACTCAAATCGCTGTAGAAATTCAAGTATCAGTTATCTGAAGAAATGAAACTCATATCGAGTATTGTTGTTCGGTGTATTACAATTTTTTGCCGCAATATAACAAACTGAAGTTACAACGTATAGAAAGTGCTTGCATACGATTCGTATGCTGCATACCATATGGTGAACACGTCACAACATTTTTGTTGAAAACGAAGGAGCTGAATGTGAGGCACAGAGTTCAATATTTGATAATTTTTTTTTTGTATAAGTTGCTCCAAACTAAAACTACTATTTATTTATATAGTTTAATGAGCAGGCGTTGTGACATGCAAATGTTCAATTCGAGAATTAGCTCATTCAACATACCTAGGCACCGTACGTCCAAATTCGAGGGATGTTTTGTTATCTGAATGAAATTTAACAGTTTTTGCACCATAATTATTCATCAATTCAAGAAAGAAATGAAATCACAGCTGCTTAATGCTCAGTGCTAATTTAACATTCAATGTATGGTATTGGAATGAAATCGTTGAATTGATCAATAGTATGTTAAGAATATTGATAGTTATTAGACCCTATATGATTGCATCAGTTTTTTTTCTTCCCACTGTTTTGGTAGTGAATATTTTTTTAATTTTATCATTATTTTCTTGCACATACTATATAATTTTTGGGAGGGGTGGAAGATAGCACCTGGTTTAACCATTTCCTTTTATGTATAAAAATGTACTTTTTATGCAAAATAATCGATATTATCATTATTATTATAGTTATTAATACTATAACTCCTTATTTTTCTCCTATCTGATGTTTTAATGGAATAAAATATAGCATTACACACAGTTTTTATAACTTTCCCGTACAGTATTCAACTATATTTCTTTGGAAAAATAACCATTTGTTTTTGAATCAAGATGGAGAATTAGAAAGCCAAAATTTCTCTTTTCCAAAAAATCAACCTCTCCTAAAAATATACCCCTTTCAATTTGAACATACGACCTTTTGCATTTGTATGCACTAAGACTGTTCTGGTTTTCATGAATGCTGGCATTTGTACATATTCTGCTGATGATATTCAGAAATTGAATTTTTACTGGACGCTATTTCAAGAAGGGAACGGACTGAATGACAGCGAATGAATGTCATTAACGTCCATGAGTGTTGTAGACGTTTGTGAAGATCATCTGATCATTCTGAATAATCAATAGTGTCTAAAAAATTTGAATTCCTTCTGAATATTTGCGACTTCTGGTAAATGAATTGTGGTTGAAACTCGTTTGACATCTATGTCAGAAATTCACCTCCATAAAAAACCGTAACAACATTGCAGTGACAATATTGGATTTTAGTTAAGCCTAAATTTTATTTCACTGGGAAAAAACACAATAACTGCGGGAAGACTTCAATATCAATAGCAAAAAATATCTATGGTGACGTATTGTATTTGGTGTTCAATATTGAAATTCACACGCGTTTTTCAGTGATACACCAAACAATTTTTTTTAAGTTCATATGATAGGGAATAATATTTTTCGAATTGTTGCAGAATCGGTTAAATCATCATGATTACTGCGTGTAATATAGTATTCCAATTTTAATAGCTTATTAGCATTTTTTGGATATTGAGCATTATTTAATTTTCGATATTACATGCAGTTTCACTACCAAAAAGGAATTGATTCCGCTATATATGTCCAGTTGCTGTGTTATTTCATAGAATTTATTTATTATACACATATTTCTTTACGATCATAGTTTACATCAGCCGTAGATTAGGCAGCTAGTTTTTTGAACGTATTTTGCTTTCAACACAAAATTATCGATTTTTCACATTCAAGATGGGAACTCTTTGGTAATTTGGAAATAATTTTTAGAATAACTGATCGGAAGACATTTCACTGAATCGGAATGATTTACCAAAGATTTCCTTTCTGCGTATACTCAGTTAAATTTATCGAAATTTTTCTTTTACTAGTACTGTATAAAATATTGAATCATATGAAAATCAACATATTTCACGATTCTGTGGTACAAACTATCAATGAAATCTTGATACACAACTAACACAGAAGTAACCTCATAGAATTTAAACTTTACAGAACAAGTTTACTCATAGAAAAGACAGGTGTGGAACTAAAGTCAGTCAATTTAATGGCCATCTCTTGTTTGTTAAAAATATTTTCGCCTCGTGCGTGGATTGAAAAAAATTGTTTGATTTTTCTTTATTTGCTGTAACCAACAAAAGCGAATATTACTAGCTACATGAATTTCGTTTGGTTGGTATTTATTCATGAATATTTGTACTGGATACTATTTGAAAATGAGCTTGAAAAAATTGGGGAAACAGAATCTATTAGTTGAAAAAATTATAGATGAAATTTATAACAATTCAAAAATCTTTGAGATTCAGTCTGAAGTATGAGTTGAGATTGATTAAAACACAACACATCCAATAAACAGATATTTAAAAACATATCTTCTATGAAAATCCGTTATAACGTATTAAATAAACACACTTGAAAGTTTACAAAACACTATACGCGTTTCGAGTATTGTAACACCCGAAGAAGCTATCGTATAGCGAAACACAGTATTGTGACAATACTACACAGCATTGTGACACCCAAAGATGCCGTCGTATAGCAAATCACGTTTCAGGGTTTTGTAAACTTTACAAATTCACAAAATCGCGACACGTTTTTGAGGTGTGCAATACTGTGAAAATATTGAATAGTATTGTGACAATATTGTACAGTATTGTGACAATACTGTACTCTTGTATGACAAAACGCGTGTAGCGATTTTATAAATTTCACAACTCCACAAAACTGTGACATGTGTTTCGGGTATCACAATACTGTACAGTATTGTGACACCCGAAGATGCTTTCATATAGCGAAACGCGTGTGGCGATTTTTTAAATTTCACAAAACCATGACACGTATTTTGCTTCTGTATGCTTCTGTATAGCGAAACGTGTGTCGCCGTTTTGTAATTTTCACAATTTCACAAAACCGTGACACGTGTTTCGGGTGTCACCATACTGTACAGTACTGTGAAAATATTATACAGAATTGTGACGAAACTATACATTATCGTGACAATACTGTACAGTATTATGACACCCAAAGATGCTTCTGTATAGTGAAACGTGTGTCGCGGTTTTGTAAACTTCACAAATTCACAAAATCGTGACACAGTATTGTGACAATACTGTACAGTATTGTGACACCCGAAGATGCTTCTGTATAGCGAAACGTGTGTTGCAGTTTTGTACTTTTCACAACTTCACAAAAGGTGACATGTGTTTCGGGTGTCACCATACTGTACAGTACTGTGAAAATATTATATAGTATTGTGACAATACTAAACATTATCGTGACAATACTGTACAGTATTGTGGCATTACTGTACAGTATTATGACACCTAAAGATGCTTCTGTATAGCGAAACGTGTGTCGCATTTTGTGAACTTTACAAATTCACAAAATCGCAACACGTTTTTCAGGAATCACCACACTGTACATTACTGTGACAATATTGTACAGTATTGTGACAATACTGTACAATATTGTGACATCCGAAGATGCCTTTATATAGCGAAACGCGTGTGGTGGTTTTGTAAACTTCACAAATCTCCAAAACCGAGACATGTGTGTCGAGTGTCAATACTGTACAGTATTGTGTCACAATACTATACAGCATTGTGACACAATACTATACAGCATTGTGACACCCGAAGATGCTTTTGTATAACAAAACACGTGTGGGGGTTTTGTAAACTTCCAAACAGAAATCTCTCATTGAAGGGTGTTTTTTGAATACGTATTTTTGACTCAATTTGAAATAGTCCTATAAGCTTTCAGTCAATTGACGCATACTCGTAACAAGTTGGAGTTTTTTTGTTCACTTTGGATCCACATGTGCAGTAGCCTAAATTTTGATTACCTATTCATAGTGTTTTCAAGTTCAATGTTATTACTAAATTTGGCAGCTTATAATGACCCAGAGTAATATGTTTTTACATAGGAAAATGATTATAAAATACGTGCATTCTTAAGCAAATGTATGAGGTCTTCAAAATAAAGGTATTGCTCCTTTTCAGAAATACGTGACGAAACTTGCAGAATCAATTCAATTATTTGAACAAGAAACCATTTCTGAAAAACATTGTTTTTGAAGCAACATGCCGCAGAAAAGATTATCTTTTTGCGAAAAGATCACCCTTGCTAGCAGCAAATATATATTCTACACAGTTTTTCTCTTGAATTGAAACTGAAAATTTTGAACAATCAATAATACAAAAAATCAGCTTCATCAAAGAAATTCCATCTGATTTATATCATAATGTTACAAATGAATTATTCAAAAACATTTTTCCAAAGTAAGTTGATGAACATATTGAGTGTCAGTATTAAAAAACCACTGGAAAAAAGTTCGAACAGATGAAATGTGAATAGTTTCCAAAGGATTTGGAAATTGAAGAACTTCTTTCTGGAATTTTCGGGAAACCAAATCTAAATATTTTTGTATTATTCGTAGATAGACACATTCTTTTCAATTTGTGAAAGTGAAAATTGAGATGATACTGAATTAGAGAGTACAATATCTGAAACCTCAACTATGTGCTAACTTCAACTCAAAATAATGTTTATGAGAAAGTGAAATTCGGGGAAATCATCATTGAAATGTTTTTCAATTACAATGCACTTGAAAACGGACATTTTTGAATTCACATTCACCAACAAGTATTTATTCTTATTTCGAACGTATGCCTGGGAGAAGTTTCTTGGACATTCTTGAACCGAAAAAATGGCAAATAACCCATAAAATTACTATTTCAATTTTTTTTCTGGGATGGCTTTTGGAACTGAAATCATAAGTAACAATGCAAGAGATGAACCACATAACAATTTTAAACGTAGTCTCAATTTAACTGAGCATATTTAAAGATACATTTACATCTAGTACAAAGTATATATTTCTCGAAAGACATTTTTCCTTTGAAACAAAAGTGCTTACAATTCGTTCAGAACGATAATTGCACATAGGTCCACAAAAACTAATAATGACACTAATAAAAGTTCAATAGTTCAGTCATGTATCAGTAATTGTAACAACACGGGGATCTTAATGTTCTGCCCCCGTTCGCTAAAAAGCAAGGTATTTTTTATTAACTCGGCAGTAGATTTTTCTTGCATTTCATCTCTTCTACACACCAGGAAGATTGGATATTCGTTGTAAAAATAAAATCTAGAGCACCCCTGATTGAATTCCAATGAACAAAGAACAACATTTTGTACGTCGATGGAGAATATTTTCCTCTGCAGGTGCGCTGTGCATTTCTACCTAGTGTTGCAGCTTATCGAGGTGATTTTTTGAACGGAATATTCCATCGAAGTACAAAAGATACGATTTCAAAATGTCTTCGGTATTGCGTCTTCGTCTTTCAATTTTTCTGCTCGCACGGTAACTTAGCTATTGTCTGCTTTATTATAGTCCACACTAACATTTATATTCATTTTTGTTTAACACGTTATTTAAATTACTATTTATTGTTTAATACTGGGTTATCGGTTAAAAATATTGATTCTTTTTCGACTCCACTTTTTACCGAGGCCTGACAAACTCTCCCAGCTGCCAGCAATGCACAACGATTGATTGTCCCACCTAACAACTACTGATGTTTTCGATTCTGGGAGGAGTCCTTCATTTCATAGGTTTTTGCAAGGATTATGATGCTATCGGTTCACATTAATTTGAAATTTAAAAATAATTGTTTGAATTTCAACGTATTCGAAAAACATTTTAGTGAATTTCATCAGTTCGGACTTCCATTGTCTAAAATTATATAAAATGATTTGAAATCCCTGAAATAAACAATACAATTGGAATTTACAAGAATAGCTCGAAATGGCAAATATATTAAGCAAAAAACCTGAAAAGAATTCACAGTGAAATAAAATACGAGTGAAAAAATTGAATGAATAAAATAAAAATAAATTAATATAATTAAAAGTT
>WOGR01001044.1:0-21431 GCA_015342045.1 Leptinotarsa lineolata
TATATATGGATTTTTAACTAGTGCTGTACAACCTTGATTGTCTTCGAAATATGTTATAGGACTAACATTTATACTAAATTCTAATATCAGTTTCTTTAACCAAATACCTTCACATACCGCACTACATAATGCGACCAATTCGGCCTCAGTAGTTGAAAGTGTTATACAATTTTGTTTTTTTGGTTGCCCAATGTATTGTGTTGCCAAACAATTTAAATAAAATACCAGTAACTGATTTTCTATCGACAAAGTCTCATTTCCCCAGTCTGAATCTACATAGCAAATTAGATTTATATTACTAGCTCTCCTGGATACATTGCGAGTTTTATTTAAATATCTAATTCTTTTCAAATACAACCAGATTTCATTATTGGCTTTATCCTGATACCTGCTGAAATAATTCAAAGAGAAACAAATATCAGGTCGAGTCCCTAACATCAAATACATAATGCACCCTATCAACTGCCTTAGAGGCTTATCAGTCAAAACGTCATTTTTTAATATAGATATTTTCAATTTTGGATCAATTGGTATATTAGAACCTTTATAATGACTCATTTTAAATTTTGTCAAAATCTTTTGAATATAGCTAGATTGGTTCAGCTTCAATATCCCCCGTTCTTTATTATAGTCTATCTGTATACCTAGAAAATGTTAAAGTTCTTTGCATTTCATTTCGAATCTCTCCATTAATTTCTTGATTATATAATTTATACTTTGCAAATCAATTCCAGCAATTAATATGTCGCCCACATACATGTTTTACATCTAAGGTGTAGGGACAGAAATCATTTTCAGATCTAGTGAACCCTAATTCATTTAAACAATTATTAATTTCATTGTTTCAACATCTTGACGATTGTTTTCACCCATACAAGGATTTTTTTAATTTTAATACCCTTCCGTTATCAATTTTGAAACCTTTCGGTGGGTAAATATAAACTTCATTATCTAACTTTGCATTTAAAAAAACAGTTTTAACATCTGTTTGAAATGGTACCCAAATTGGTTTCCCACATTCAATAATACCCTAAGTGTGGTCATTCTGGCTATTTGTGAATATATCTCATAATTTAAAACCCCCTCTTGTGCAAAACCCCTTACTAGAAGTCTAGCCTTATATCTGTTCGACTCTTTTTCTTCTGTTGATTTGAGAGTATATACCCATTTAATGTCTAGTATTTTAACATCCTTTGGCTTAGTTACTATTTCCAAAGTATTATTTTTGTTTATGGAATCTAATTCTTTGTTAATGGCATTTTCCCATTTATATTTGTCCTTCCTATCTTGTAAGTCATTGAAACTTTGAGGTAGATCATCTAAAAATCTCATTGCATCAAACGCCATATATAATTCCTAATCGTCATATTTAGGGTGATGTTTTATTTGACGCTTGTTCTCTCTATTACTATCTTTAATTTCATTTAATTAATTTGGATCCACGTTTTCTTCCAATTCTCCTTCATCAGTCTGAATAAAATTATGTGGCTCCCCTTCTTCTGAACCATTCTCTTGTGAATAATTTTCCTCAACTTTTAACTCTATCCTATTTTTGTACCCAAAATTATTTTCATCAAACCTAACATCCCTAGATATTATAATTTTTTGATGCTCTATATCCCATAATCTATACCCTGTTCTTGCATAGCCTATCATTATACATTTGTTTACTTTTGAATCAAATTTATTTCTTACTTCTTTTCTAATATGGCTATAAGCTTTGCTTCCAAATATTCTGAAATTTTGTACATTTGGCTTTTTGTCAAACCAAATTTCTACAGGTGTGCATTTCATTATTTCTATTGGTCCCCTATTAATAACATAATTGGCATATAAAATTGCTTCCCCCCATAACATTTTTGGAACCCTTGATTCTACCATAATAGTTCTAGCAGCTCTTTCTACCAGACTTCTATTTTTTCTTTCTTGAAAAATGATCTCTGCTTATGCCTCTCCCAGAAGCATTCTGGAATCCCTGATAACTCTGAAAACCTCGGTTTCCTTGGTAACCTCTATTTTGGAATGATCCCCTAGCTCTACATTCCCGCTTGAAATGTCCCAGTTTTCCATATCTGTAACATCCCCTTTCCATATTGAAAGCTGCTTGGTTTATAATTGTTTCAGGGTTCCTTCCCCCCAGTTGCTTTTTCTCTTCCTCACCTAATAATTTCTTCTTAATATTCTCATATACAAGTTCACCACATGGAAGATTTTCTATGACATTTACCATTGCCTCGTATGATCTCGGAAGTGCCATCAATAGATTACATATTACATCTTTTTCATCAACCTTTACTCCTGCCCCTTTTAGCTGTCTTAATGTCTCCTCGAAACTGAATAGGAAATTTTGTAATGATTCACCTTCTTTTAATTACATTGAAAGCATTTTTCTTTTTAAATACAGTTGCCCTGGCAAACCTTTCTGCTGCAACTTGTCCTCAAGGTCTTTCCACATCTGAAAAGCAGTACTGTTGTCTCTCAAGGTTTCCAAATGTGCATCTGAAACGCACTGGACAATTGAGGATTTTGCTTTGTTATCATTTTTCATGAAACTGTTCTTCTCCGATTCACTCATTCTAGTTGTATCAGTATCCTTCTCCACACAATATTTATATTCTCCGTTGAGCAAATTATTTCTGTATGAGGCCAATTTTCTGGACTCTGTTTTAACCACCACTTCAATTCAATCAGTGTATTCGCAGTGCATCCTCGCGATGCAATATCTGCCGGATTTTGATCTCCTGGTACATGATACCAATCATCAATCTATTCCTCCTATCTATTATTCCTATCATGAATCTATTTCCTTCACGCGATTCCCCACGAATGTATTCCAGGATCCTTTTGTTTTTATCCATGTTAGGGCTACCATGGAATCACTCCAATAAAATGTTTTTAACTGTTTCATCTCTTCCACCCTCTTAATAGATTGACATAATCTTACTCCAATGACTGTACTTAATAACTCAAGCCTTGGTATTGTAATGTTTTTTGGTGCTATCCTAGATTTAGCCTGAATGAGTTGTAGAACGACTTCCTTATTTGTTTCTGTTCTTAGAAATACACAAGATGCATATGCTACTTTACTGGCATCGCAAAATACATGGATAGAAACATTTTCAGGAATGAAATGAGTTAAATTATTAAGCGATCTAGGAATTTTATATACATTGAGGAAATGTAATTGTTTCATCCACTTTTCAAATTTATCGATTATGTCACTTGGTAATATTTTATCCCAACCAATTTTTAGTGTCCATGTTAACTGTAGTAATAGTTTTGGAATCAACGTTACTGGACATGTGAAACCAATGGGATCGAATATCTTTTGAGCTATTGACAATAAACCTCGTTTCGTTTTAGGTGTACTATTCAAATCAATGACACTGGACAAATCGCAATATAGAACATCTTTTTGAGAATCCCATAAAATGCCTAAAACAGACATGTTTCTTTCATTGGAAAAATCACCAACAAAATTATCCGATGAATTATATGCCCATTGTCTGAGGTTGAATTTCCCAATCGACATTAACTCTTCTGATTGACTAATGAAAGTGTTCAATTCTTCAATATTATTGACACTGGTAACACAGTTGTCCACGTAAAACGATGTTTTCAATTTGTCAGCAGTGTTTTTCAAATGAATTGGTGCCCTATCCAAATGATGATTGATAGTTGCACCTAACAAAAAAGGGCTAGGTCGTAAACCAAAAACTACTCGACAGTGCCTGAAGATTTTCTTATCGGTTTTTGATTCATCTTTCCACCAAAGAAACCTCAAATTGTCCCTTTCATTGGGATTAACATCAATTTGCAAAAATGCCTTTTCTATATCGGATGTAACTCCTATTAGTCCTAATCTGAATTTTATCAGTAATGAAGGAATCAATTCTAACAGATTGGGACCCTTTTCTAAACACGTATTTAGTGAATTCCCATTATTATCCTTTGTTGATGCGTCGAATACCGGCCTGATTTTAGTAGTAACACTGTTTTCTTTAATAACGGCACGATGAGGTAAATAGTGACTTGGCCTATCGATGGAATCTCCCGTAACTTCTTCTATAATACCTAAAGATTCCCATTCTGCAAAAACCTTACTATAATCTTCAAATTTTCCTGAGATGATTAACTTCTTTGTTGAAGACAATAATCTTGCTTCAGCTATTTCTTTATTGTTCGAAAGTATCGGATGACCTTCTTTCCACGGAAGATTTACTTGATATCTACCATCATCTGTCTGCAAAACCGTTTCTTTGAAATATTTTTCTGTTTTAAAATCAATAATTTCTTTTGTTGTAATATTTGCGGGCTCCTTTATACCCAAAACATCTAATTCCCACAAATCAGCAATAGAAAAATCAGTAAAACCGGAAAAAATACGATTATTACTTGTGTTATGGACTTGTTGTCCCATTATAGTCCATCCAAGATACGTTTCTATGGCAACGAGTCCATTATTCAAAGTTTCAATATGCCCTGTGATTAAACTTCCAAAAATATCTGCTCCTAACAACAATTCAATTTCTTGGGGAGGATTATTTATGCTAATATCACTCAAAATTATGTTTTTATTCTTCAAGTACTCTATAACAGCCAAATCTCGCACTCTAGGTATGTAATTACATATCTTATTCTGTTCCAATACTGATAATTTGCAAATAAAATCATTTTTAATATCAGTTATTGCGATATCGTATGTATTATGGAGATTAGGACATGATTGAAATCCGCCAAAAACGCCTTGTATAATATTTTCCTCTCCTGATGGCTTAAAATTCAAATATTTTGCACACTTCGATGAAATACCTATATGATCTTTGAGAATCGGAATTCAGCAAAGCCCTGACAAGTTTTTGTTTTTGATTATTTTTCACTTTGACAATGACAGTTTGTAAAAGTGTGTCGATTGAAAAATTACTTGACAAAACATTTTCCAATTTTTGTTTCGAATTTTCATCATGATGAACCTTTCTTGAATCTAAATCACAGCACATTATTGGAAAATGTTTCCGTGCGCACATTAAACATCTAACAATAGCTTTGCAGTTTTTGCTTATATGATTGGTTCTCAAACAAGAAAAGCAACCTTTTTTTCCCACAACTTTTGCTTTTCTTTCTTCCAAAGAAAGTTTTTGTTCAGCAAAACAATCTTGACTTGCATGGGTAAGGTTAGGTTAGGTCAGAAGTGAGTGGGTCTATTCGACCCTCCACCGCAACCCACAAGGATTTATTGTGGCTTCAAACTCGACCAAATAAACCCAGCTTCTTGACGAAGCCGATTAGTTTGTATGGTGAGTGATCTTTCAGGACAGATGGCAAAAGTGTGGTTCTACCAAACTCTGAAAACCTGTGAAATTTGTACACTTGTCTTTTGAAGATTGAGATTAGCTGAGAATCCCATGGCTCCAACCCGATTGCTTTGCTACTCTAAAATGAATAATTGACCTTGGTCAGAAGCCACAAAAAAGTTTGATTGCAAAGAATGAAGCACCCTTGAGAGACAGTATAAGCGTCACTTTCATAATTGGATGAAACTATAATGAAAGATAGTGGAAGGTTACCCATTTCAAAGTTTACGATAATATTATAATAAAACCTGGTTTCACTTCCACATGTTCTCAAATTGACGTAAATTGGAAGAGATAGGTTCAGTAGATGAAACTTAGAAGTAATATAACAGTATTTTTTTTTCAGAAGTGAATGCTTCGACACGATTTAATCGTCTGTAGAATAGGAATTCAAATATTTCAAATGAAATAAAACAATTCAGAGCATAAAATTCATTGGTTGCACAATACTTTTATCGAAAACTTTTCAGCTATTTCCCTGTATATTCTTTCTATTTTTCATTAATGTGAAACAAGTGATGTTAAAGAGAGTTTATTGAAGAAGCAATAAATATAATCAGTGTAAATCTTGATGTTATGTTCAAATTCAATGATTGATATAACTTTGTTGTATATCAAGTACCCTTCATGACGTTCATTATGAATAAATGTTTAGAAGAAAGATTTTTGGGTTTTATTACTGATGGATTTTTTCCTCCCTAAATCTCTTATATCATTCACAACGATAGCTCTGAATGAACTGCTAATAAATCAGGTGAGTGGAACCTTCTGCATCTAATGATCAAGTATGTAATTTGAATTGCCCTTTTTTACAATACATCAATAATAATTAAATCATTATATATTTTAGTTGTGAGAGCTTGACCAAATAATTTTATATTTTCTGAAAGTTAAAGATTTCAAGGTTTTGGTGAATCTGACAAATTTGTTTATGGAAACGAGGTTTTGAGTACTTTTTTCAACTAACCAGCCACTTTGTCAAGCATAACATAGAAAAGAAATTGTGCATTTTCTAACACGAACAATGCGATTTTTTACACAAGCCAGATTATGAGTATCTACTGAACAGAAGACACACTATCAAAGTGATGAAGCTCATGAAATATTCTAGAGAGCCATGAAGATGTTTTCAAAAGCAAAGTTCCATCAAATTCATTTTTAACCCTTCATTCAAAAAAATCATTTTGGATGCTCTGCATTTTCCTCTACCGTGAGATGGTCAAAATTACTGAAATAATGGTACGAGAAAAAATGAATTCTTGTTCGTGTTTGGAAGTGATTCTATAAATGATTTATGTTCTCACATCATGATGTTTTTACAGGTAATGATGATGTTGTATTACTGATATTTTGAGCAATACTACTAAGATTTTCGGCAATAGTAATTTCATTCAATATAGGTATACGAAAATATCTACAGAACATATTTTCCAACCTTAAAAAAACAATAATGAACCCTTACATTAGTGATGAACGGCAGAATTCCATCCTGAAAATTCACTTTGTTGTGTAAATTATTGAGACAACTCGAGCTGTACTCAAAGTTTGCACTCTCCAATATTTGTTAAAGACAATATGACAGGTTCAAATCTGTAGGAAGTAATCTTCTCTTATTTCAAACTTATCCATAAAGCAACAGCTTCACTGAAATGCCAACTAGTTTGGAAGAGCTATGTGGGTTTTCATTGTTGGGTTTACATCACAACCCTATTTTTTTTTAAATTTTATCAGTTTGTACTTCCATTGTCTAATTTTGTATACTATGATTTGAAATCCCTGAAATGAACAATACAATTGAAAAATAAAAAAGTAACTGAAACTGGCAATATATTAAGCAAAAAACCTGAAAAGAATTCACCGCGAAATAAAATACGAGTGAAAAAATTCAACAAATGAAAATGAATCAACATAATTAAAAATTAAGTGATTTCAAACCACATTACTTCACCACGTTTCGATTGTTAGTATCTACAATCATCTTCTGGTGATGACTGGACTAATTTCTCCGAAAGATTACTATTTATGGGTCTTTCGAGTACTTTCACTTAACCCCTCCTTTCACTTATCACTTATATCTTCTTTCCGCTCCACTGGTTTAACGGGAGATGACTGTTTGGCGGGAGTTGGCCATTTTTCCTGCCAAACGGTCATCTCCCTCTACACCAGTGGAGCGGAAAGAAGAGATAAGTGATAAGTGGAAGGAGGAGTTAAGTGAAAGTACTCGAAAGACCCATAAATAGTCATCTTTCGGAGGAAAAATATATTTCTGGAGCTGAAGTTAATTGAATTACACCAAATTTGACGTCACGTTATTCCAAAAGCTTGAAGTAACCCTTGGATGTTTTTATTTTCACAAGTTGGTGGTTACTTTATTGAGGAAAAATCAAAACCAATTTTTGTTACAATTGATACCGGTCTCCCCTATGTGTTTGGTCCTTGAAAACATAAAATATTCATCCTGGTTATTTTTTTGTTTGGAGGTGAACTTGATGCTGCCACACGCCTTCCTTTTTATTTTCCTTGTAAATTTAAGTTAATTTCAACGTGGTTTTGACATTATCGAACATTTGAAACATATAAATATAAATGAACCCAAATGTATCCATAGCAATGAGATGAAGTGAAAACAAACCATGGAGAATGTCTTTAACAATATGTTTTGATGGTGTTTCATCAGATAACCTTAAATTGATAAGTGTTATTGGCTTTTTAGCAAAACTATTTGTTAGAAGCAGACCACAAAATCTACACCGAATGAAACCTCCAGAACTTGTATCGCCAAATATCCTCCAAAGAATCAATAAACTCGTATTTCACTTCCGACGAGGCAATTTTCCACACGAAAATCATCATAATAAACGTCTCACTTGATCAATACCTAATTGAGAACACAATCCCAATCTGATTGAAATGCCTCTCTATATTTCTTTTCGTCTACCAGTTTTCCGTTATTCTCGATTCTTTTGTTGACGGTTTTTCTGCATATATTGAAATCCCAGAAGTGCCATTACGGTCTAGTTAAACGCCCCATTCCAGATCTTTATTTATATCCCGCAAGGTAGACCATTCTCCAGGCTTCACGCACTCCTATAAATTCCATTTATACGGGTCGAGAGTATCTTCGACTAATGGTTACGATTTTGTGTTTGTGTTTCCCAGTTGGTTGGATATAAAAAATTACGTGTATGTTTATAGGATTATTAGGTGATACACCGAATCACAAGGGATGTTGAACTACTGACTGTTTAGTAAAATTATGAAATTTTTGGGAAAGAACGTTTATGGCTTTCTACTACTCCATCTTGATATAAAAAAAAATGTTATCCAGATTGGTACTGAAGAGCCCTAAGGCAAGTGTCTTACAGCGAAACATCGATGACAGTGTTCCCTGTAAGTGGAATTTTATTCTTTCATTGATTATATTGTGTGGGAATCCTGTGAATGATATCTGATTCGATTCCTTGACGGATGTTTAGAATACAAACTGAGTAGAGAAAAGTGTGTTTTGTATATTTCAGTGTTTATATAAAATTATTCGTTCCGAAAGAATTTTTATTTCGTGTAATTGAAAGTAACTGTTTCAGGATGACTTTTTTTGCAGTTTGTGTCTGAAAGTTACTTCTTTGCATGATCTACACATCTATATATAGAGTTACTTCTTTTGAAATTAATTGCTTCCTTACTTTCTTTGGAAGATTCCCACATTTTTTTGTATCAAGATGGAGTAGTAGAAAGCCAAAACGTTTATTTCCTAAAAATTCATCACCCTCAAAAATATAACCCTTTCAATTTAAATTATGAAATGATAATGGAAAATTGAGAAGAATGCTGAATACAATAGGCGATGATGAGTATGTCTAGATTGACCCTCTGGAGGACAGAACAAATGGAAGTTGGTCTGAAAGTCAAAAATGTAACACCATAATAAAAACAAGCTTGGAAATTGTTTCATTGAAAAATAATATCAGCATACGAAAGTATGTATAGGGTATTTTGAAGAGGACAGTGCCTCGGAAGAAATTCAGAACTAATGAAATATTTATCAGTTCGAAGTGGCTGTATACATATGCCAAACAAATACACCATAGCTGGGTGGGAACTGATGTAACCTGATGGTTCAACTACAGATCAAGTTGTCAATGTCACAGATTTGACATATACTTTTCGAACTTCCTGGAATGAATGAATGGAAAACGTTTATTGATTTGTTTTTTGAAGCATGTCATGACCGAAGATAACTATGTGGAAACTATTTTCTGAGTTTTTTTGGCCGTGGTCTGTAGGTTTCAGATCTGACGTTATATTTACTACTGCGGTAGACATTAAAGGTGATGTGTTAACGGTCGCACTTCCCGAGTTGGTGCTTCCGTCGTTCCGAATACATTCACTACGATGCTCGTATTCGACTCTCGTTTTTTATTATTAGTGGACGTGGCTTGGTACCTATTCATTGGATCACCTGACCTTGTTTGTGTGAGTGCCTTCTTCATCTGAGTCTACAATTTCTCTTGTGTTCAGAGAGACGGGTACGTATACGTGGTTTCAATGTAGACCGACCTGCAGGTACAAGGTATCCGGTATACTCCGGGTGTTGCAAAAGCTTCTCTGGAGTCCTTAGCTGACTTTAGACTTTGTCTGATAGTTTTTGTTAGCCTAAATATTGGTTTCACGTCGTGTTTCTTCAAGATTCTTTCAATCCGGTCTGTTACATTTTTAACATAGGGAAGGAAAGCTTTTTCCTTGACCACCCTCACTGGGGTAACTTTGGCGTTATCTCTCCTGGGTCATATGGCCTGTTCGAATTTTCCTTCGGAGGTAATATGTACAGCTATTCCCTTTGAAGGCATTCTTCAGATGATTGAGTTCCTCAGGAAGACTCTCAGGTTCACAAATACTTCGTTCTCTCTCAACCAACCTTTTAATTATTACTCTTCTGTTCTCTTCTGTGCACTCTGTGGCCCAATGTACCATTTTCATGCCTATTCACGAGAACATCCAAGAAGATTAGAGACCCTTGGGTTTCTCGTTCCATTGTGAATTATATTTGTGGGTGTATTTTTCCATACCACGAACGTGTCATCAACATAACGCAGTCAACACTATGGTTTCTCGGCCGCTTGCTCTAAGGCCTGTTGTTCGGAAATTTCCATGAAAAAGTTTGCCACTACCGTACTATATGGACTGCTCATTGCCATCCGTTTTATTTTGTAAAAAAACACCATCCCACTGAAAATAAGTTCCGTTTCTATTTCATAGTGTGAGTTTAGGGTGTGTTTGTCTTTAAGGCCTCTGTTACAAGCTAATGCCTCGCCAGAGGCGGCTTCAGTTTATAATAGTTTTTTTAGGGTTTCGCTCCACTATTTTCTTATATTCTATGTTAGCACGTCGCGATTTTCCTAGTAGTTATAATGCTCTTATTATAAGTTGATGAGCTTTTTCTTGATTCTTGAGCATCGTGATTTACAGTCCAGTTAGCGTGGTTCTTCATCTTCCTAGTTGAAAAGAGTGGTTTGGATAGCAAGGGTGAGTTTTCGGAAGGGCTTTGGCTCTAATGTGGCCTGGGATCAAAATTGCGGTCAGTGGTCTGATGTGGCTCCGAGCTGTGGGACTGTTTGCTCCCTGATCCCCAAAGCAAACTTATCCAGGATGGACTGGAACCGCTCAGCGATATCGTCCAGGGCTCCTTGAAGTCCGGCTGGGGAAGAGGCAGCTTAGTTTGGAAACCTTCTGATGGTTTCACATGATTTCCACGAAGTGTACAGCATATCGATGACAGCGTTGTTTGTGCTGATTAGAGTTCGATGGACATATCGCTTTCGAAGTTTCAAGTTGATAGGTGATATCGTATATCTGATTAAAAGGAAATAGTTAGGAAAGATCGTGGATGTTACGGAGGATTCTTGTCTCGGTTGTTAGTAACGGCGCATTTGTTTCTGAGAGGTCGCGGCCTAGATCATAGCTTTAAAGCTCATTATCGGTCTTATAAATGCTTAACATATGTGGAGTGGAGTCTTACTGGCGCATCTTCCGATTTGGCCTCTTGGAGCGGAAGATTTTCCCCACACAGGCTGAAATCACCCACATAATCTTCTGAGTAGTTGCTCAGACCAGAAGAAAAGCATGATGGATTTCTTTTCAAGAGGTACAGGTGTGCAAAAATTCATATTTCTGCAGCCGAATAGGAATTGTCACAATGGAAAGTCACTTACGGAAATGTAGATATACTGTTTTCCCAATATAAGTAGGGTGGAAAAATCGAAAACCGTAAGAGATACACTGTCAATTGAAATAGGAAAGAAAATGCCACTTTCGAGCTCAGTTGAATGATGTTTTCAAAATAGGAATATTTGGTTCTGATTTTATTTTATTTCCCAAGATATTTGAGATGGCGATTTCTTATTTCGAATCTGACGTTTCGTCTTCAAGAAATTCTTGCCAATAACAATCTACATGTGTTCCAGAAGTCCAGAGAGAAAATCACCCTGGTAGAATAACGTTTGAAGTCAAGTCAAGGAATAGAATTTTCGAGATTATTTCAATTTTTGCATTCTCAGTATAAACGACTTTTTATCTCTCACGTTTGTCGATTTTCCCATCTGAACCTTCTTATATTGAACACATTGTACATGACTTTTCATATTAGTGGAGAACCAAAAAAACTGTGATGTATCAAGATGTAAAGATCGACTGATTCAGAGGAGGAAAAATTAAATTGGATTTCTCCTATCCAGGTGTATCTCAATGTCTTTTATATGTTATCTAATATTTTAAAATTTTTGAATCATAAATTTTTTTGGGCTTTATGGGATTTTACAAAAAAAATCAAGAAAATGTTTCACCAGTTTTAGGAAATTCGACATGGTTTCGACCACTTCAAAAGTAGCTCACTTCATGGAAAAAATATTTCGAGAAACTAAAGTGCCGATTTGAGGATGCTGTTAACTGAATTCATCAATTTCCTTCAAGAATAGATAAACACCATGGTAAAGTTTTTTATTTTTCTGTGAATATCAAGCACATATACAAATTTGCACACATTTTCCAGAGGGACCATATTCCATATTCTTTCAATTGAATTAAAAAAATGGTATCGCTTTTCTCGTAGAAAATTAATTTTCCCATTCCTACAACTGAAGAATCGTATCCACTCGATATCTCCCTACGGAATACGTGGGACTCGAACGGGAATCCATATTATATCAAACCAATCATATTCATTCGGAACGATTTTCTAACGTCTAATAAATTTCTCGTATAGTGCAGCTTAGAGTAAAATAGAGAAAATAAAACTGAATCCATATAAAGTAGGTACTTGAATTTGTTTGATGCATGTACCAGGTAATGTGTAGTTGTGGTTAAATACAACAGAGTGATTATGAATCTAAAATAGAAGGAAAATAATAATTGAATAATATTTAAAGATTTCAAAAAAGTTTGAGGTAGGACTATTATTTCTTCGAAAGTAGTCAACACCATATACAGGAAGGTAAGAAGGAAAATTGGGGAATTGAAGTTAACTTTTACTCTCTTGGTAGATTCTGACTGATGGAACTATTTTCCTGATGTTTGAATAAGTGGTAATGAAGAAATGGATATCGCAAATCGAAACTTCTCCACAATTAAGTTCAACAACACACACTTTCTTCGTTGAAGTGTTTGATGAAACGAGACCAAAAAATCAGGATGGTCTTTCTCCTCTTCAAAGCCTCCATCTGTGGGATGGACACTTAACTCAAGCTTTGCTTAATCAAGAGGGTCTCTATAGTTGTTTGATGCAAAACCAAGCTTTGGAATCATGCAAAATAGTATTGCCTGGTGTTGTATCATGACTGCAATGCATGAAAACATTCCTTAGGACTCTTATTCACCTGGAATAAGAACTGTTTGAGTTTTCTGTCGATACCACAATATGTTTTTTAATAAACGCAGCATCGACTGCTGGGGTCATTTCGCCGAACCTCCCAATTTCTGACCATACTCATCCACATTCGGATGTATTAACCACATCCCAAAAAATTAACACTTTCCGATAACACAAGAGATCGTTGAAAAAAATTAATGATCCCTGACATTGTTGTACGTGGGAGTACTACTCAAGTACGGAAAACGGTGTATGATACCTCATATAGAAATTGAACTCCTCCTTCAAGCACGTATGATGCTTTATGCAGCTCAAATCAGACCTTTTCTGAAGTATTATTCACATGTATGCAGCTCCATCCCTAAGCATACCCTGAAGCTGATGGATACATCCAGAAAAGAGCTATAGATAGTCTGGAACATCGGAGAAATGTTTTATAGATACTTTCACTTCACGCGACAGACTGTGGCTGCTCATCGTTTTGAGGTTCAACCCAGTACACCAAGAATTTCACTGCCTAATAACTCTTTCATTTGGAGAACTGTTTTCATGTGGAATGAAATTCCTGAGAACGTTTTCCTAAGTAAATTGAAACTCCAGCGATTTAAATCCAACGTGAATCGCTACTTGTGTTTTATCCCAAAAAAAAGTTTGCCCAATTTTCAGACGAACTGATCTTAGTTGGCCGTGGCGATTTTTTCCAGTTTTTAGTCGTCTCAAAATCAATATTGGTCAAATAGGGCAAACCAGATAGTTGTAGACCATCGGAGTAGTTTCCTAAATGAAGAGACCAATTCAACATGGGCTGATCACCTTTCTACAGATGCCCATGAGTTCTACTATGACTATGAAATATCATCTTTGGAAGAGGAAGGTTTGAAACTCAATTCTCTTGAAGTACTTAGAAATCAATAGATTCAGGAATTCGGTTAAGTTACTGTTTTTGACACTCTACCCCAACCAATTATACCAAATCTAAGATTGCTGTCTAAAATTATTCAAAGATATTTTATTTTCTTGTGGGTTTGATGACTTTTGTATTGGATACTTTGATGTCATATTTTGGTAGAGAGTTGTCATAACTACTGAATGGTAAGTAATAGGTTTTCTCAAAGTTGATAGATAAGAGCCTGTGGTCGAACCACAATATGATTTGATGAAGGTCATGTTCTTATATCTGTTTCAAATGAAACCAGTTTTTGTCTTCGCGAAACAACACAGTATCATCAGCAAAGCTCAGAATATTGGAGTTGATGTCTTGTAAAAAAAGGTTGTTCATGTAAATATTCAATAGAATTGGTCCTAACACCGTCCCCTGGAGCACACCACAAGTAATAATTTCCTCTCCACTTATATGATTTCCCCTTTTAACCTTTGCTCTCTGTTGTGAAGATAACTTTTGAATAGATTATTCGCCATACCTCTAATTCCAACAACGTCCAGAATATTCAGCAAGATAGAGTGGTCGACGGGTCGAAAGCTTTCCTAAGGTATTACACAGGTAGAAGATCACATGAATCAAATAGTAACTATACGAGTAGAATGTAGTTACTATAAAAACGCTGGGGGAAGCTATTGTATAGTAGAACACATGTCGTGGTTTTGTGAACTATCGAATGAAAATCTCACGATGAAATGTTATTTGAATAATATGTTGTTCAGATTTCCTAATAGCTGTTTTTGTAGTCTCTTCTGCCATTTCAATTCCTCTCATGTTATAACTCGATGTTCAGACAGAACTCATTTCTTCTCCATCATGGAAAAAGAAGTACAAAATCTCTTATTTTCGAGTAAGTTTTCGATTTTGTATCCAGATACACTTCGGAGTGAACTTTCTAAACCTGAACAAATGAGAAATGTTTATGTTTGTTTGAAGGTGAATGACAATGTCATTACCCGAAGACGATTGTGGATACTAACAATCGAAACGTCGTGAAGTAACGTGGTTTGATATCGCTTAATTTTCAATTATATTAATTTATTTTAATTTTTTTCAAACATTTCAAACAAACCAAAGTTTAATGTAAAAGTTTGAAATAGTCCTAATAGGACGAAACTGCAGTAACTTTACTTACGAGTGTGGTAAAAAATAGAAAATTTTCATTTCTCATTTTTCATGGACGAAACTTATTATGACACTCACGAAGTTACGAAAGGGTAGACTGATGGTTCGAGAATGTGTACGTCGAACATGCCTGCAAACAAAGGATCGCGACTGATCATTGTGCATTGCGGAGAAAGCAAAGGATGGGTTCAGAATTCTTTGAAAATATGTGGAAAAAAACTTGAAGACTGCAATGTTGACTATCATAAGAACATGGAAGCTTATATTTTCAAAGAATGGTTTGAAAACACATTGATCCCAAATTTGGATGCAAGTAGTGTAATAGTTCTTGACAACGCAACCAACTACTCGAAGTTTTACAGACAAAAACATTTGAAAAAGTGTATGCCCTTGAGAGTATTGCTGAAGAGTATGGACACCATACTGAGACTTTCCCCCTATTTTTGTGTTTTCAATCCCATCGAGTTGATTTGGGTAAAATTGAAATAAAGCATCAGGCGTAAAAATGAAATTTGGTAAGGAGGAGTATCTAATTTTACCAAATGAAAGGATTGAAAAAGTAATTTTATTGCAAAAATACTATGTGGGCACTTCCATAATAGTGGTGGAAATAATTTCAGTATTGATTTAAATGGCGACAGTGATAGTGAAACAGAGAATATGGAAGAGGAATTATCAGAAGCTTTCGAAGAAAAAAGTTAGTGAAGTGTTTTTGAAGCGATCGATTATATATAGTTAAGATAATTTATCAGAAGATAATTAGAAGATAATTTATTAGACATAGCACTCGAGGAAGTGGCAAACCATATACACTTGTTTCGGGCTTTAGGCTCATCATCAGTACTGTGCAGCCAAGTGCTAGGATGGGCAACACTTGGCTATCAGAAGAACTACAAATGCACGGAGCCATCAGTACGTGTATATGGTTTGCCATTTCCTTGACTGCTATGTCCAAACATTACCTTCTGTAGTCATATCAAGACACTCAATAATCTTCATGTCTGTTTCATTTCCTGAACCCAAATGTCACGCAGGTAGCTATAGCTGCCTGCGTGGTGATGTTAGAAGGATTCTTGTAAATACAAGATCCATCAACTGAAATCACAAATGTGCGGCTGGCTTCTGCTGATGGCTCAGTGCATTTGTAGCCAAATGTTGCCCATCCTAGCACATAGCTGCACCACACTGATGATGGGCCAAAAGCCCGAAACACGTGTATATAGTTTGCCACTTCCTTGAGTGCTATGTTCAAAAAATTATACACAATGTCCCTCAAGGAAAACTTTGAGACCTGCACAGAAACAATTTGTTAAAGCTTTGCCTAGAGATGGTAACTGTTTCAAATACTTGTGTGCAAAATTTCCTGATTATTCAGTAGCTGAGTAAAAAGAAGGGATTTTCGTCTGGCCTGATATCTATAAATTTATGTTCGATTCAAACTTCAGAGCAACAATGAATGAGAAGGAACAAGGGGCTTGTGTACCATTCAAAGAAGTTGTGATTGAGATTCATACCCGACCTATAAACTTCCGGTAGTTAACATGATAAACAAGTTTGAAACTCTTGGTTGCCTAATGAGACTTTAAGTTCACTTTCTACGCATTATTCTTGACTTTTTCCTAAAAACTTAGGTGATGTGAGTGGAGAGCAAGGGGATTGATTTCATCAGGACATGGAGACACATAACCAGGGACAGTGAAATATAAAATCACAGGGAACAACAAAAGGCAATGCATACATATGCGAAAAAGCTACGCATGAAATGTCACGGAGAGGAGAGGGAGAGAAAAATATCATAATTTGAGCAACCAAATATGATTGTAAGTGATAATATCAACAATTTATAAAACTATGATTCACCTAATCTGTATACATATTATCATAATAGGCTTTGTCTTTCATGTTTTTTAATTCGACTATCAATTTGTTACACTCAATGACATTTTGTTATTGTACAAGTCATCGAATTTTTTGCAAAAATGGCTTTCGCGAATGAAGAAAAAAGAGATATGATACGAATGTGTTACACATACGATAGAAACAGTGTTAGGACATCGGAAATTTATTCAAACTTGCATCCCGAAAGACGACAACCAGATCGAACTATGTTCAAATTATTGGATCAAAATCTCACCGAGTTTGGTTCGTTTGAAAAGCCAATGAAAAAATACGGAGACAGACAAAATTTGATAAATGAGGTGTGTTTGAGATAAATTAGACATTGTGTCCTTTTCAATGAAAATAAAACTTTGAACAAATCACAGCAAATGCCCAAAATGTGGGCCTTGTTCATGATAACACAAATGTGCCCTTCTTCGAATATTATTCACTGCACGATTAATTTTCCCCCTCCTCAATCTTCCGAACTATTTAACAATGCTGTGTTGAAGTTCCTCAATATTGTGATATTTCCTCTGACCATAAACTCTATGTTTCAGTGTACCCCATGAGAATGTATCCATACCACTTAAGTATGGAGACCTTGCTGGCCACTTCATAAGTCCATTATTCCCTATCCATTTGTCACCAGACCTTTTAGTCGGGTAATTAGATACTCATCTGGCAGTGTGCGGTGGATCACCATCATGTTGAAATCAGATGTTGTTATAGATAGCCAAAGGTAAATCGACATTAAAAACAGGAGATAAGTTTCTCCATTCAGAACTCCGTCAAAAAAATGAGGACCCGAAATTCTATCTTTATAAATTCCTGCCCACACGTTAATACTAAATCGCACTTAAGGACGAATTTCTGGGAACTGCCTGGGGCTGTTTGTGCTCCAAATGTATTCGTCATTTCAGTTAAATATCCCACAATTCGTCAAAGTGCTCTCATCTGTCCAAATTACATTTTCCAGGAAAACAGGGAAATCAGGTCTTCTTAGTAGCCAATTACGAAATTCTAATCGCCTTTTGAGATCACCTGGATGCAGTTTTTGAGATATGTGTATTTTGTAACATTTTAAATCGCTTTTTTCGAGATGTCTCCAAGCACTTGTCTAACAAATATTAATTTTTATTGAAAAGGACACAATGTCTAACTAAACTCATACATACCTCATTTATCAAATCTTCTTTAGTTTCCTGGTCCATTCTGTCTATGTATTTTTTCCTCAGCTTTTCAAATGAACCAAACATGGTGAGATTTTGATCCAATAACTTGAACATAGTTCAAGTTATTGGAAGTTGTCATCTTTCGGGATACAAGTTTAAATACATTTCCGGTGTCCTAACACTGTTTCTATCGTATTTCTAATAAATTTGTATCATATCTCTTTTTTCTTCATTCGTGAAGGCAATTTTTTGCCAAAAATTTAATGACTTGTGCAATAACAAAGTGTAACAAATTGATAGTCAAATTTAGAAACATCAAAGTCAAAGTCTAATATGAATTATTTATTTTTCATATCTCCAATTTTCAGAAAAAAAATGATAACTTATGGTACATCATTAAAAAGGTAAAATCTGGTTCTATTCAAAACAGAAAAAATCCAATGTATCGCCCATAATAAAAAATTAAGTTGGTGATGGTGGCCGGAAGACAAAACGTCGGATAGCTAATATGGCAAATATGAAAACACCATTACGTAGCAGGGAAAAAGTAGCAACATGGAAGTGCAATTTATTTTCGAATCCTTCGAAAAATAAAACCAGAAAAAAAAAATAACCATTTTCCGAAATTTCTGTTTTTTTTTTGAGTATCTCCGGATATACTCAGAATTTCAGAACTTTCTCAACGGCATATTCTTAGTCAGGTCAATGCGTAACTTTGCCCCAATCTACCCATCTTCGTATCTCTCATAGTTTCCGAGATCCCAATGGTTACGATCGAATTTGAAACACCCTGTATATGGACATTTTGGGCATGTCATTTCTGAAAGGAGATATCTTCGTGTTACCACACTTCTCATTCTACTTTAATCACTATGGAAAACACGTCTGTTTGAACAGAATAAGAAGAGTACTTGTTCACGTCCATTCATATACCTAACTGAGGAATGAATAAAAATAATCAAAATAAACAATATGAACTTTGAATAGGTGTAGTACTACTACAACAGACTGTTCAGAAGAATCCCAGATCAGTGAAAATGAAATTTTAAATGATTGGTATGTTACAATTTAGAATTCAAAACTGGCAACACAGGATTTCTTTGTTTCCGGATTGTCTCGCAAACAGTAAAAAATGAAAAGTGGAAAAATGAAATGTTACAACATCGAGAAAAAAGTAATAAAGGAGATAGCTGAAAGTAACGGGTATACTTTAAACATAGTGGACAAGTTGATAAGAAAGAGAAAATTCAGAGAATATTTTGGTAAATCCTAGACTTTTCAGAAAAACAAAAACTGAAATTTTGTTGTTCTTTCACATGAACCAAAATACACAAACGGGTTGGTTAAAATTTTTGGAAAATTGAATATGAAAATGGCTTTCAAAACCTTTCAAAACTGCTCGTATACTTCAACAAGTGTTGGCCAACGTGAAAGACAAAACGAAAGAGAAGGAAAAGTCTTGGAATTACAAAATAACTCCTGAGAATTGTGATCAAAATATGTTGGTCAAACTAAGAGAACTATAATAGCTCGCCACAAGGAACATGTTTGGTAGTAATACAATCGACACCAGTAGTGATGAATCATCAAAAATAATAGTAGAATGACTTCACATTTCTACCTTCTATTCAACAATAATACCAAAAACAATACTAAGAACGTATCAAATACTCCAATTTTGGCAAATAGAAGGTCCTCTCTGTGAAAAATTGAATCTAAGTGACGAGAGTAACATCAGTTTTTTATTAGATCTGAAAATTGGGTATTTTCAATTTTTACTGTGAAATTTTCTTGTCAGTCCAAGCAGATTTCACAGCATCATAAAAGACTAGTTGTGCGCGGCTTCGCTCGCGTAGAATTTGGTTTTTCACATTGAGTTTCGTAACAGACTACTTCAATCCAAAACTTTCCAGCTTTCCAACTCCAAAACTGACGAGATTCAATACAATCTTTAAACCCCTACTATATCCCCCCAGCGGAGAACAGCTAGTATTGTATGAATGGGTACCTATTGATTGACACTCCTATATGTAGATAGGCACTTTGTATAGCGTAAATTCACGCGTAAATAGCGTAAATTCCCTTCCCCAAGGGGAAAAAATAGGGGTTCAAAGATTGTATTGCATTTTTTCAGTTTTGAATATGGCAACCTGAAGTTTTGGGTTGATATTGTAACTATTTTTTCAAAATGGTCTGTTATATAACTTAATGTGACAAACCAAATTCTACGCAGGCGAAGCCGAAGTCAACAGCTAGTTATTCATATTTCTTCTTCAAAAATACAGTAACTGAAAAAAAAGCCAACTGCACTAAGTAATGGATAGCTTCGAGAATCGAATTATGTAACCTTAAAAGGAATTTCACATAACTAACAACCGTTAACGACGTCTGCCCTCACGCATCTGCCCGCGTTCGGGTCGCATTCTCGATGATGGCGCTCCATTGCTTAGACTGCCCCTCCACTCCCGCGTATCGTCCCCGGTCGTTTTACAGTATTCGTGACGCGTAATGGCTTACTGCGTTGCGTCAAGTTAATATATAGTGATAACTATCAAACGATTCGTCCAAATTATTTGGTGTAAATGACAAAGATCATCTATATTAAATACTTTAAACGACAGTTGTATCAATTTTAATAAGAATTCGACAGATATTTCAAAATGTGCATTGTAAAAAAAGTATCCAATTGAGTTTTATTTATGGCTCAGTATTTTGCATATAGTGGCTATTTAGAACTATTTAAGATGCACGATCTTGCAGTACGATATCTTCATGTAACTCCAATGGTATCGGCAGCGCACGCCAAGGGATCAAGAAATTTTCCGACTCACTTAATAGTTATCGTTATATTATGTCCAAAATTGTGCAAAACCTTCGTAAATCGTAGCCTGTATGTTATTCTGATGTATAAGCTGTATTTATATAGTTTCCTCTAAATCCGTTCAGTCGTTTAGGCGTGAAAGAACCACATACATACATTTCTCCATCCTCACAAACTTTCACATTTAAATCAGTATACTTATTGAAATCAGAATATTTTGAAATGGGGCTCATGTGTGTCTCCTTCTATTCTAATCCTGATAGCTGCTTTCTGGTAG
>WOGR01001045.1:376-21431 GCA_015342045.1 Leptinotarsa lineolata
TTGCCGAGGTTGAAGCCTTCGGTCGCAAAGTCCACTACCCTTAGGACTTGAAGCTCAGTTGAGTGTTGTGATCTGAAACCGAACTGTTCATCTGGAAGAATTCCTAGTTCTCTGATTTGGTCTTCCAGTCTCTTCAAGATGACACTTTCCGCCACTTTGCTTAACGATGGTAGTAAGCTGATTGGCCGGTGGTTCTGAGGAAACAGGCTTTAATTGCCGTCCCTGGGTTCAAATCTTGGTTACCCGCTAATCTTAGTTAGAAGTTGAATGAAACAAATAAATCGAATGTAAATACAAATTCAATTCAACAAGTCCGTATGGGTTATACACATAATATTAGTTATATTTTAAAAAAATCAAATCTAACAGTACGTCAACAGGCGGAAGCAACAGCGAAAAAAGGTTAGGCATTCATCGTGCCAAGCATCGGACAAAGGGTTAGACTACGGTAAACAGCTCGCAAGCACAAGTTCTAAGCTCATATACGGTATCAGTATGGGGGGGTGTTTGGCACACGGCCCTCGACAAATTCTAACAATGAAATAGTGGTATACCCGGTATAAAACACATAATAATTAATCAAAATGTGGAGTGTTTATCACACGGCCCATGTAGAATAAATGCAGCTCACAACGGTATACGTCACTTCCTTACTAATATATTTTCAATAAGAAGGGTATTCAGCACACGGCCTTCTTCAAAATAGTCAACGACAATGCCTAGAATATAATTGTCCATTCGTTATATATGAAGGGTTCAAATTGAAAGGGTCATATTTTTAGGAGTGATTAATTTTTTGGAAAAGAACGTTTTTGGCTTTCTACTACTCCATCTTGATAAAAAAAAATGTGTGAATCTTCCAAAAAAAAGAAGAAAGCAATCAATTTAAAAAAAGTAACTATATACATAGATGTGTATATCTTGCAGAGAAGTGTCTTTCAGAGACAAACTGGCAGAAAAAGCCCTCTTGAAACAGCTGCTTTCCTATAAACATTGAATTACACGAAAGAAAAATTCTTTCAAAACAAATACTTTCATATGAACACTGAATTATACAAAAATCACTTTTTTCTACTCAGTTCGTATTCCAAACATTCGTTATAGAATTAAATCAGATATCATTAACAGCGTTTCTACACAATATGCTAAAGGAAAGGTAAAAATTTCACTTACTAAATTACGGTTTTCATGTCACGGAATAAGTTCGACCTACCCATGTCATCGTAATGACATTTATTCACTTATTTGATTAAATCCCAGCCAAAAGGAATACTGTTTGAATTGAAAGGGTCATATTTTTAGCAGTGAATAATTGTTTGGGAAAGAAAGTTTTTGGCTTTCTACTACTCTATCTTGATACAAAAAAAATGTGGGAATCTTCCAAAGAAAAGAAGGTAGCAATCAATTTTAAAAGAATTAATTCAATACATAGATATGTAGATCATGCAGAGAAGTAATTTTCAGACACAAAGTAGAAGGAAAAGCCTTCTTGAAACAGCTACTTTCATATAAACATTGAATTACACGAAAGAAAAATATTTTCTAAACAAATACTTTTTTGTGAACACTGAATTATACGAAAAACAATTTTTTCTACTCAGTTTGTATTCCAAACATTCGTTTGGAATACAAACTGAGTAGAAAAAAATGTTTTTTGTATAATTCAGTGTTCATATAAAAGTATTTCTTTCGAAAGAATTTTTCTTTCATGTAATTCAATATTTATATGAAAGTAGCTGTTTTAAGAGGGCTTTTCCTTCCAGTTTGTGTCTGAAAGTTACTTTTTTGCATGATCTACACATCTATGTATAGAGTAACTTCTTTTAAAATTGATTGTTTTCTTCAATTCTTCGAAAGATTCCCACATTTTTTTTGTATCAAGATGGAGTAGTAGAAAGCCTAATACTTTCTTACCCAAAAATATGAAGGGTGTTCTTCATACGGCCATAGTATACTTTATACAGTAGTCCCACATAGCGTCGGTCCTTTTGATGTTGGTGTCCAGGAGTTTCAGTTTTTACAATGCTGACGTATTTGACACTAATGGCATTTCTCCCTACTACAATCTCAACAAAAGCATCTGAACACTGCTTAACATAACAACTATTTATATAAACTACTCAAAAAAATACAGTCGATGAAAACCATGTTGGGCACCTGAGAAAATTGTTAAGATGATAATTTTGCATTTGTGTAATATTCAAGTAACCCAGATCATTTGGACAATAATAAACTATGTTTCAAGTAGATTTCAAAAATTCATGAGATCGGCAGATGTTCATATTCGGATGTAACAATATATATTTTCATTTCAACAAAAAAAAGATGAAAAACGAGTTTTGTTATTCATGAACCATGGTACGAATCCATGCGAAATTTCTCTGTAGTGATTTTTGGGGCAAAATATAGCATAATCATTTATTGATTTGAAAATTCAAGATGGCGAACGAGTTTGCCGATTCGATTATATTAAGTGCCAATTATTAAAAATATTCCTAATCGAATTTAATACTCATGATTTGAGAATCTGTAAAGCCTATTCTTTTTGAATTATGTAGTACTATTAAGGACTTGAAGAAGTAAAAAAGTAATTGTGTAGTGTTCAATCATACAGAAATATATTTTTTTGTATGTATGTACTAACTATAAATGTATGTGAGGGTTTTTGGAGTTGGAAGTTATGAATTATTTACACCGTATGATAATTAATAGATTGTTTTCAGCTTTTACCCAAGTATTATAATCACTGACAAGCCTAAATGCATTTTGACTATACCTTCATATATGTTTTCTGTCAGAAAACAATTACTTATGTAGCTAATAACTCGACATATATTGAAAAATCTAAAATTGATATTGGAATCTATACAAGTGTAGATGTCTAATCAACCCCAAAAAGTTGCTGACAGTTATTCTAAATGAAACATGTCTTATTAGTCAGCAACTTTTTATATAATGTAATATTCCTGCAATCAGAATTTGATGGAATAAGAGACCACCTTTAACATTTTTCACGAGTTGTAAAATAATATATCACAGTAGGTTGGGTGAAACCCATGAAATTCGACGACTATCGAAGGGTTGCGTGCCTGTCTTCAAACTCGTCGTTTGCGCAGACCTGAGACTGCAACTTCTGGGCCTGCGTGTAGAAGATTCAAACCATAAATCACCAGAAATGGGATTACTGTATAGGGTATACTGTGACACGGCCCTCATCAAAATGACTGGAACTCTTGAACTGCTGAAAACTCTTGAACTGCTGAAAACTCTGCCTTGATAGATGCTCTTCAGATTATTTGAAATAGTGTCCTACGAGTTGTTCGGTGATAAGCGAGCTGTGCCCTCCATCGGCAGTACGGTGGATCATCAAATACTGACGATTTACAATTTGCATCAACAACCTGGCACAATACAGTTTCCTATCACAATAGAGGCGCACTTCGACCCAGTTTCGGAGCGGTGATAGTAGAGGAAGGTATTTATTCAATCGGAGTGTAATAAATAAGGGAGCAATAATATAAACAGAAACGCTGCTTCTACCTGACGTACCACTGGGAAATCAGTAACTTCGTTACAGTAGACTTCATATTCCATAGAATATACATGCCGTAGTAGTCTATTTTGAATTTTTTTCGAATATGAAATGATACGGGTTTAAATGTTTAACACTTTTAAATCAATGAATCATCAAAATGTATCGCCTAGCTATACTACTAACTAGTTCCTGAAAGAAATTTCTGGGATTTTTTTTCGCGAATTGGTGGCAAAATTTTGCGAAACTGGATTTACTCAAAATAAAAAAGGCAGAATGAAAATCTTCTACTACTACAAGAAAATGGGCTGCCATAAACTTTTATTGAAAAAATACAATTTTCGTGCATATAATATTTGCTTGAAAATAGACAAGAAATGAATGAAAACATTATTGGAAAGAACAATGAAGACATATTGATGAAGATAAAGATCATCGTTTGTAATTTCACCACCGTAATTATGAGTCTAAGAGCAATGTGAATCGTAATCTGCAATTCAATGTGTGTTTCTCTGACGGTGTGGTGCTACAACGCGTTGTAGATAATTTTCATTTTTATATGGAGGTTTTCAAATAACTTTTCAGCATCGACCTGAGTAACAGGGTATATTTTCAAATAAAATATTCAATTTTTCACATTTTCAGTAAAACGTATTATTGGTTCCATAACTTGTAAACAAGAGAACTGATTCTCAAAGAGGAAGAATCATGGGTACATGAATATGACATCAAACCAAAGTCCAATCGTCCCAATCGTCGACGACCTTTTCTTCTGTCGACTCTCATATAAAGTGGTGCTTTATATCAATATGTTTAGTCTTCTCGTGGTAAACAGGATTTTTTTGTCGTTGAACAAAATAATCGTGTCTTTTCTTCCTGTTATCTCTGAATGAAGATTTCTGAAATAGGTGGCCTCCTTAGCAGCTTCAGTAAGCATCATATATTCTGCTTCAGAGCTGGAAACTGCTACAGTCCTGTTTCCTTGATTACCATGATATGGTAGCTCCACCAAATTCAAACATGTATCTAGGTGGTCTCGGTAGTGTAGAGGTTAGCACAGCCACCTTTCAAGCGGAAGACCGGGGTTTGATTCCCCGCCGGGCCAGCGTGCTGGGTAATCGCACGTTAAAAGGTAAGGCCTCGTTAATCCATTGCTCGCACAAGTTCCGACTTCTGAGGGTTGACGTTCGTCAGCTGGTTAACGAAACGAACAATTTAACAATTTCACAATCCTGTGTATGATTTGCGATACGATTCGTCATTTGCCCAGTTAGAATCAACGAATCCTGTTATTTTCTCTCCAGTTTTTGAGAAAACTAAACACTTATCTATGGTACTTTCAAGTATCTTATAGTACTCTTTTTGCTGCTTTCCAATGTTCCTCAGTGTAGAAATTGTTAAACTGACTCAGAACACTGACCACGTGTGCGATATCTGATCTTTTGGAAACTGCTAGGTACATTAATCCTACCAGATACTGATAAGGAAATTGTTTCAATTCCTCTTGATCAACTTCTTCTGGATGTGTCGAATTCTGATTGTGGTCCATAGGTTTTACTACTTTACAGTCGGCTATACCAAATTTCTTCAGAATATACATCATTATATCATTTTCCTCATTTCCTCTACCGAACAGAATTTAGCTCCTCCCATATCTTTGCATTCTAAATTTTCCATAATTTTTTCTTTCAATCTTTAATTTTTCTGTTTGTCACTTGAGAAAATGATACAATCGTCAACAAAAACTGCTATAATAACGATACTCTTGCCAATAATTCTGTAAGGTCTCCATTGGGGTCTTCTGACCACAAACTCATTTCAGTGTTGAGTTAATTACCGATACATGTTGAGGAACAATCTGAGCCGCGCAAAGTTTCGCATTACAGATCTACTGAGTGGGTGGATCTTCAAGACCATTTCCGAAGTTTACCGTGGCTAGATGTTTGTTTTAGCTCTAATGATCCATCAACTTGTGCTTCTGAAGTCACGGAAGTTATTCTATCATCTATGGATGCATATATTCCTTTTTCAATTAAACGAACTTTTAACGGCAAACCTTGGTTCAACAAAAAATGCGAGCAAGCTGTCGCCTCCAAAAATCACGCTTACTGGCAGTGGCGCAAAAATCCCGCAACAACTGCAAACTTAGGATAAATGAAAGCAAAGCACTTCATAATCAAATAATTAGAAATAAACTGCTTGCAATCCCAACGGGTCTAGATCCTTCTGATCGGTAGCTAAAGCTGTTAAAATAAAAACTACAAAATCCACAATTCCACCACTAACACAAGCGGATGGTTGAATTGCAACAACTGCCATGAAAAAGCAAATCTACTAGCTGAACAATTTATATCTCACTCCACAATCGACTTTTTGGGAAAGGTACCACCCACTATTCCCACACTAGAATCCACAATGCCGGAAATTACTTTTCGACAACGTCTAGTCAGGCGAATTTTGAAACAGCTCAATATCGACAAGGCGTCTGGTCCTGATGAAGGGCCTGTCATCGTACTTAGAAAATGCGCAAATGACCTCGCACCAGTATTTTGCAGAATTTTCAACCTGTCTCACATAAAAGGGGTTTTTCCTGCTTGTTGGGAGATTGCTCGCGTTCAGCCTATTTCCAAAAAGGGCAAGAAAAATCTTCCAAATAATTATACACCAGTTGCTTTGCTATCAGTGATATTAAAAATCATGGAGAAAGCCGTAAACTACCACATCTTTGAACAGGCGACCTTCTATCGTATGTCACCCATATTCGGAATGACGCAATCGAAAAATATGGAGAGTCAAGAGCTGTTGCGCTGGATATCTCTGAGGCCTTCGACCGTATGTGGCATGAGGGTTTGCTAGCCAAACTTCGATGCAAGTGGCCGTCAATAGATATCTCTCGAAAAATTTTAATATCAACGCTGGTGTTCCTCAAGGATCCATATTGTCTCCAACCCCATTTTTAATGTATATCAACGACTTATTGGAAAAACCAAAAATCCAATATATTGCTTTACTGACGAGAGCACACTTCTCTCGTCATTTCATTTGGATTCCAGACATCGGCTGCGAATACACATCTTCACCGGCAGCAGGAAGTTGCGTATCTTAATGAGGATCTAGAAGTGATTCCGAATCGGGGTGAAAGTAATGAAAGTAACAAGGTTCAATTCAATGCCACGAAAACCCAGGCATCGGTTTTCCCCAAAAAAATGAATGTTTCCGAAACGGATATAATAATGTCAGGAGAGACAATTCCGCTTTCCGCTTTGATGAGTTTGTTCGGGGTTAAAATGGACACCAATATGTTTTGGCACAACCATGTTGCTGGAATTTCAAAGGCTGCTTCTCTAAAGCTTGAAACACTGTTCAGAACCAGAAAACTGTACACACCTCAGCAACATTTGATGCTTTATAAAGCTCAGATCACAGACCTTCTTTGGAGTATTGTTCTCATGTATGGAGCTCCGCCACTAAGCATACCCTAAAGATGCTGGATTCCATTCAGAAAAGAGCCATCCGACTAATTGGAGACATAAACATCAACTGTAATCTCGGTAGTCTGGAACATCGAAGAAAGGTTGGAGATTTGTCTCTCTTCTATAGATACTTTCACGGGAAGTGTCCAAGTGACTTACCAAATTTGATTCCATCAAGAGCAATACATATCAGAAATACGCGACGGACTGTGGCTGCTCATCGTTTTGAGATTCAACTCAGTACACCTCGAACTCCGCTGTTCAAGAACTCTTACATTTGAAGAACTGCGTTTATGTGAAATGAAGTTCCTGAGAAAGTTTTTCCAAATGGATTTAATCTCCACCGATTCAAGTCCAATGTGAATCACTACTTTCGCACAGGTACCGCTAGTAGAATGCCTCAAAAATTTTTCTGTAGTGCTTGTGTTTTGTCCGTGAAAAAACAAATGAGGGAGTCTCGGATTAAAAGTTCAAAAGGGACAAAATAGGAATTGATGAATAAATGAATATTTTTTCAGAAAAATGAAAATTCACCCTATTTTTGAACTAACGGCGTGTTTGGAAATCATGACAGAATAATTTTAGTAGTAGATCATATTCATTCATTCGTTCATTTGGTGGTGAAACATTTGAACTCCATAGCGGATGTAACTCTCCTACTCTAGAATACGCAATCCTGAACTTTCACTTTGATAATTCCAGTTTGACGTAGTTTCTGTTCAGTTTTCTTCATCAAGATACAAACGATCAGATCTATATTTCACAAAGTTGTTCGAATATTCAATATCCAAATAGTAAAGAAGATGACATTTTACTTTGCGAAGCCATCATCTGTGGTATCGCTAGAAATACTGAATCCCAGAATATCAAAATTGAAGAAGGCTATTGCATCAAAAAATTTGCATTTTCTGTCTAAAATTATTTTTGATTGAATCGTTTCGAAAGTAACATTAGCTACATTCAATTTCTCTTTTCAAGCAGTTGTTTATTGATGTTTAGGAGTTTGATGTTGTATATTACGAAAGTGTTTCGAACATATTTCATCAATTGATTATGTTTGTGGATAAAATAGATGAAGTTATGAGTATGTACACTGATTTTTCAATTTTTATTGATTGCAAAATTGTCATTGATTTTTCAGGTCACCTTAACCAATGTCCTTGACGGTTTGGCATTTGGACCAGTACAAGAAATATTTCATGATGGAGCATTTTTCACTGATAAAAGTGAGGAAAAATTGCGAACAGGAAACTATATGAAGGTTCGAAGTCTTCTAGGAGTTAACTCTAATGAAGCCGCTTCAGCAGAATCTGTAAATAGTGAGACTAAATTCCTGAAAGATACTACTCAAATTGTTTCAATACTTCAAATAAATCCAGGGACTCATCGATTTTTTTGTGACAGAGTAAAAAATACTTCAAAATTATTTATTGGTAGAAAGATCGAGTGAGATACCATTCCAAATCAATTACACAAATAGAATGGAAATTTTCTCAGCTAAGCGGAGCATTTCTGATTGTGTTCGTTAAAATCAATGGCAACAAACCCGGTGAGCATGGAGGCCTTCCGGTACTACCTCTTCTTCCAACCAGTATACTGAAAAATGCTGGTCTGAACACTCGCCAACAATCAAACCATAATGCGGAGTAACATTTTACACGGTACTGGAAATAGAGAAGAGACCTCTACGATTACCAGATTGGATCACCAGCAGACTACCAACGTTTTAAGAAGATTCAATTCAAAAAATTGTAGAAATGTACCATGTAGAATCCCTCCAAAAATGCTTCGAAAAGTTTAAGTCAAGCAAAATCATTGTATATATGAAAATATGCACAATGAGTTCCCAAATAAATTCCTCTGGTGCTTAAGGATAAGCAAGAATGCAAATCAATAATTCACTCCATCTGTCTTTCGAATCCAAACAAATCTTTGGACGATAATGAGGTTTTACAAAAGTTCGCAATTTTCCACTCAAAAACATTTTATTCGTATCCTTTTTTGTTACATTTGAATATGGGTTCGATAAGATCTACTTTGAATTCATTCCGACACATTACATTATTGAGTAATCTGAAGGCTTAGATACGATGTCTCTCAAAGTTTTCAGTTTGAAAAAATTCAATATGTTCAAGTTCTATTTCGTGTGTTTCTTCCAAACATATAGGGTCTTTCACGACAAACGTTCGTTAGGAATATATAGAGAACGACTCCAAATAAAAACTTGAAATTTTATGTTAGTAGATTTTACAAAATGGCCTTCTCAACTAAAATATTCTCAACTTTCGATTTCTTTCCGTTATACCGAAAGTTGAGGGCAACTTCCCTATTTCAGACAGAACACCCTGTATTTTTCTTTGAAGGTGAATGACAATGTTTCGTGGTGAATTTCATCAGTTCGGAATTCCATTGTCTAATATTATATAAAATGATTTGAAATCCCTGAATAAAACATTACAATTGAAATTCAAAAAAAAAGTTGAAAATGACAAATATATTAAGCAAAAAACCTGAAAAAAATTCACAGTGAAGTAAGATACGAGTGAAAAAGAAACTGAATGAATGAAATAAAAATGAATCAATATAATTAAAAGTTAAGTGATTTCGCCGCATATATGCGGCTTCTGCTGTCCAACAACGTATTCAGCCAAGCTAGCGTGGAGATACGCAACGTATGAAAACCCATGATCAAAGAGAAAGTGGCCAACTCCCGACAAACGGTCATCTCCCGCTAAACCAGTGAAGCGAAGAGAGGAGATAAGTGATAAGTGAAAGGAGGGGTCAAGTGAAAGTACTCGAAAGACCCATAAATAGTCATCTCTAGGAGGAATTAGTCCCTTTCAATGGACAGTTGAAAGGGTAAGGGAGCTAGGCTCCACACCTGATTGAGACGAAGATGATCGTGTCAATTAGTCCAGTCATCACCCGAAGACGATTGTAGATACTAACAATCGAAACTTTTGATTATATTGCTTTATTTTTAATTTATTTATTCTATTTTTTTCATTGGTACTTTATTTCACTGTGAATTCTTTTCAGGTTTTTTTTGCTTGATATATTTGCCATTTATAGCTTTTTTTTTTGAATTTCAATTGTATCGTTTATTTCAGGGATTTCAAATCATTTTATATAATATTAGACAATAGAAGTCCCAACTAATGAAATTCATTCAAGTGATATTCATCGACGGGCACTTGCAAGGACGTTATTTGAGGAAGCTGGACCATACCCTAAAATGATCCGATAAGTTTGGCCAGCAACCCTCATGCAACATACGGTCAAAGGCCTCAGAAATATCAAGGTGTATTATTAGGTCAATTCTTAGACCTTACGTTCGTGTGAGAATTATTGGAACACGACTGTAGTAATCTGCCCATTTATGATTGTTCGCGAAGGTAGCATGTTATGAATCTGTCATTGGTTCCAAGGTGTGAGTTATGGATCATTTCGACTATTTACCCAACAAAAAACGGTCACATTTTCGTCAGTAGTCATGAAAAACTTATTTAATCATACTATTGAAGTACTAAAAGTACAAAAACTTTTTTTAACTGCGGGATCAACTGAATATGAAGCACCATTAGGATTTGCCTGAACTTTCAGGGGTTGTTCTTCACAATGAAAAGAATATTCAGTGAAAAATTCAGCTGGTCAATAGCCTAGCTTGAAAATATTTCAGCCGTGTTGTCCTCAACAGCATTCAAACAAAACTACATTTCTATTAATTACAGTTTTTCGATTATAGATCGGTAAACAGTCTCTTTTGGAACCTACTGTATAATGGCATAATTAAACGAAATTGAACAAATCAGCAATAATGGAATACAAAATTAGAAGTCAATCTCATATAGCAACTATGTTGGGGTTTTTTATTTGACCGACTGATAAACCTTGAACTAAATATCGATATTCAATATAAAACTGAGCTATCAAGATCATTATTATTTAATTCAATTTGAAATTATGATATTTCTATAATTTTTTGATATCTGACTATAGTAATTCCCAGTGTTGACTCTGAATCTTCTCTCAACTTCAGGACATGACTTCTGTTTCACCAAAGCCCAATCTTTTTTTATAAAAAAAAACAAGTTAATAGACGTAAAAACAAATTTCAAAAATCTTAATGAAACCTATTGTGAATTGATTTCTTACTACTCACATTATCACTTACAATTTCCCACATACGTTTTGTCAAATCCACACCTCACAAGTTCCTGGGCAAGGCCACATTTCGTAAAAATTTTTGCCTGGACCTCATCTAACCTGGTTATTCCCAAGAGAAACACGCAAAACAAGAACAGTGCCATTGCATAAATGAATCATGTAAAACTTAATTAGCCCAAGTTGTTAAAAACTCATCTGCATTCTAGTCTTCCTTGTTTATATTCCAAGATCTGGTTTGTGGTTGAAAACCGCACTGTTAAATGAGGCAAATGTAGTTTTGTGGATGATATAATTGTTGACATGCAGATGTAAATCAAACTAGCGCCAGTATTCTGTTTGGATGTTTGCTTATGTAGTAGTACAGGAAAATTGGGTCAAGTTTGATGTTTAATGCAGAAACCAATGACTTCGCCTATGAAAAGTTTCCAAATTTATGGTGAACTTATTGCATTTTAGCTTGAATATATTTTTCATGTCATTGCACCTCATGCAGAATTCACCAAATTGCGTTCCATCCCAAGAAGCATTTATTTTCTCCTAGTGTTTTGGGAATGAAAAGACTTTCAATTCGACATAGACAACTACTCGTGAACATGTAAATCAGCTCAAAAGTATCATTACCTTTGAGACTTTTTTACAAATAACTCACGCACACAACCAATATTGTGCAAACATAAAAAAGTGTTGAATCGTTATTGAAGTCACAGATGCGCTCTTGATTCCTCAGTTTAGTTTTCTCAGTATGATTCGGTAAAACATTAGTAAAAAGTAACCGACTACTACTGAATGAGTGGTCCTTCATTTCACAAGATATTATTTAACATGACTCTTTATTATGTGTGGGACTTATTCATAAATTGAATTTTGAACCCTATTCAACCGCAACTGAGCTGAATTTTCACACACATGTTTGGTTGTCGGAATAATGTATGAACTGAATGCTATTTTGAATTCCAATATGGCGGACAATGCAAAATATCATATGGGTATCAAATGGAATAGTTTGGTAATCGTAATAAATAAGAAAAGCGGCTTCTTTCTGAATCCAATATGATGGAAGCCAGATGTAATGTTTGAGAACAGTCTAGAATTGTGGCACGTTCGTGAAAAAAGTTCTTGATTTTACGTGGCGTTTTTTTTGAAGATATGAAGGCTAGAAGTGACGCGCCCTTTAGAAACATTCGGAATTGTTCGAGAGCATTCCATAATTTTTTCATCAAAAGAGTCATGTGTTGAGTTAACCCTCTATCCCTCATCTATGAAGAAGGTCCGATTTTTATTTGAAAGACGTTCTTTTGAAACTATAAGAGCTGGAATTCTAGAACAAAATAAGTGAAAGTATTTGAGAGCATTTCACAATATTTCAGAACATCTCAGAACATTTTAAAAGAATCTGGAAATATCGTGAAATATCCGGAATTATCGTAGAATGATCGAGAGAGTTATGAGGTGCAGTATTTATTTATCTCCAATCCGAAAATAATGTTTCAGTTTCTACTAGAAGAAAATGCTTTTGAAGGCTGGAAGTTTGGTCCTCTAGAAACTTCTTGTGTCCAAAATATCCAAGAGTATTTAGAGCATTTCACTACACTTTAGAATATACCGGACAATTTTGACATGATGCAGAATATTAGGAATCAGTCTGGAACGTTCATGAATAGTTCCATTCATTCCGTTCGTGAATTGGTGTTTTTAAAAATACTAGCGAGGTCATAAGATTCTTCTCAGAAAAATGCATTGGTTTTTGGTCACTTCTCGTTGAAACTTTAGAATTTGGAATTTGACGAATTTCTTTGTTTGTTTCAAGTTCAGGCACTACAAATCCACTACTTTCTTTGCTATTTTATGAGCTACATCTAAACTATGGATGGAATTTTTGAAGAAATAGTTACATCTTGAGTTAGAGAGGGATTGAGAGATTGTTACTTTCAATCGCCAATAAGTCGACAAGTATTGGTTTCCAGAAAAAACATGTAACAAGAATTGCTTAGATATAGTCAGTCTACCTATTTTCGGACTTATTTTCAGTATACCATTTTCAACTCCAAAGTAGAATTGAGTAGAACATTGAAATAAAATTTTTTTGTAAAATTATACACTATAGATGTATTTTACCTCTAATGATTGAACTATAACAAATTGAACAAACAAATGTTTCTCTTGGATCACTTTGTCTTCCATTGGTGAGAACCTTATGAAAATCGGGTCAATAGTTTTAGATTCATCGTATTCAGAGAGTCAGATATGGATAGGCATAGACACAGCGGGAGAATTTAATTTATAATATGCATTTATGATATTGATATTTATAAATACAACAAAATGATCACTTCTGATAAGATTAAATGGAAACAATAGATCAACAGACTATATGACATGTAAGCCAACTGACTTCCTTCACATGAGTTCAGATAAAAACTAACTGAAATTTTGAACGCCCCAAAAATCTCAACAAACTCAATGAATGGACAATAAATGGACATGCAATTAACTGATTGTCAATTTACACATTGAATATCGGATTCAGAAAAAGTGAAGACCTCAATTCAATTGGTTACTCAGAAAATTTTCAGTATTCTCGAATATAAACTTCTAAGCATTCTGAGAATGAGTTTCAAATTAAAATTAAAAAATACTTCTGAATGTAACGCATCAGAGTCGTTATTTAACCCATGTTCTTACGTCAAAAGATGGTTTGCAACAGAGTAATTGGTCTTCACATTCCAAAAACTATTCCTATGTTCTTTCATTCTTTGATAAAAGGTTTTCCCTATTTGGTCAATATAGAATCTTGGGCAAGGACCACAAGTCAACTTATATACTCTTGATCTATATGAAACTGAAGTTTTGTCATTATTGTACTCGGTAAATTTGCTTAAATTATTTATTATTTGTCCGGTAAGCCACATTCAAGTATGCCCTTATCAAAAAACGAGCGATATTATTGGTCCATGGAGTGAGATGAACCTGGTGAATGGTTTGTTTCCGCAGTTTTTTGAAAAGAAAGAAATCAATAATATCTACTTTGTAACCGTTGTTGATGGCGATGTGTTTGATGAAATTCACTTCTTCCTGGAAAAAAATAGCCTGAAAATTGATGAAAAATTGGGTTATTTATTTCACTTGTAGGTCAGGTAGTGTTTGTCTTTCTGATAATGTGTATTTACTGCTGAATTTACATGAAATGATCCAACAAAACACGCTAAAATAAGCAAAACTATGCACCCATTGGCGCAGTAACAAGAACTGCTGTTGTGTATCTCAATTGCATTTCATAGATCGAATCAACATGTGTGATATCTGTATTGGATAAAAATGGGACAGATATTCGTTTTACCTTCAGAAAAAATCGAAACATTTCTAAGTTTAAGGAAAAATGAAGTATGAACACGCCCGAGAAAGTCATTGTATAGCGAAATACGAAGTGTCTTCCAAATAAAAGAAGGAAGCAATCAATATTAGAAAAATTACCTTATGTAAAGATGTTAACATCATGCGAAAAAGTAACTTTCAGACACAAACTGAAAAAAAGCCCCCTAGAAACAGCTACTTTCATATAAACATTGAATTACACGAAATAAAAATACTTTCGAAACAAATATTTTTATGTGAACGCTGGATTGAACGAAAAACTCTTGATTCCACTTGTAGTCCAAAAGTTCGTTATGGAATCGAATCAGATATCATTCACAGAATTCCTTCACAATATAATTGATGAAAGAAGTAAAATTTCACTCACATGGAACACTGTCATCCTCACTGCTGGACATCCGATTTTGCGCCCTAAGACATTTGCTGTATTGGCTCTTCAGTACAAAATCTGGATAATATTATGATAGAAAAATACTCATTCCATTCATAAAATCACGATTTTATGTCACGAATGAGTTTAATCTACACATGCCATCGATGACAATATGTAATGAGTCGAGTTACGAAAAATACCTAAAGGTGTCTCACCCTGGTCGAGATTGTTTAATGGATTTCAAGGAAATCATAATTGTAGATGCTCATTGCGTCTAGAAAGTACTTGATTTATGTAGTGATGGATATATGATATTTCATCTGTTCATAGTTTTTTATGTACGGAAGTTTTTAATGTACAGTAATGGTGATCTACATAAATCTTGTGTTTGAATTTTAAAGTTCATTGATTTCCATTGCTTGCAAATGAATCAGCTTCAAACATCAATTTTTGATTTGTAGAATTTTGAAATTCCCGTTAAAGATATGATTTCCTTCTAAAAACGATTCAAATATGTTGATTTTTTTTTTATTTACATAGGTCGAAAGATGTTCCTGGAAGCCATTCCTGAATGTTCTGCTTGACCACTATATACCTTAGGATATATAAATTAAATTCTGGAAGTTGTCATAAGGTATATATTGGTCTAAAATTTGCTTTCAAATGATTCAGCTTCAAAACTTCATTTTCTATGTGTAAAATATTCCATACAGGTATTTGAATTTGGTAAGCAAGAGTTTATATGCTGTGTCTTTTGCTAAATCTCTGATTTTTGGAGAAGTTAATATTTCTTCATAACTTTCCATTATTCCAGCTCTAAACACAGAATAATATTTCCCCAAACAATTTTTTCTTGAGGTAAGCGAATAAAATGGCAGTTTAGTTTTCAACTGAACTAAGAAAGTGTACAAAGCAACCCAGACTTTTCTCAGAAACGGAACTGTTAATGTGATTTAAGCAGGAATATCGAATTAAAGAATCACGTCAACGTTATACATACTTACTCGTATAATTTTCACCGTGCAAAAAATTAATATCAATATTCAATATTATATTATCATCTTCTGGTGAATACGATCTAATTGACAATTATAATGATAATTAAAAACACGATTTCAAGATTTGAAATTAAATAAAAATATGAATATAAACTAAAAAGTTCACCTCGAAAATAACTTTTATGGGTGAACCTTTTAGTTTGCCCTTTATTACACTTCAGAGCAGATTTTCTGTTGATCTATATTGATTAATTTTTTAAATTGTGGACGGTTGAAAAGCTAGAAAACATCAGGGAGAATATTTCTCCATTGTTAGAATTTTTCCTCACACTCCATCCCTAAAAAAATTTTAGAATTTATGCGATGCATACTGTTGAATGAGATGAAACTATTTCGGACTTTCTTGAGGCAACATAAACGAGAAGTGAAATAAAGGAACGTGATGTGTGTTGCGGTGGCTTTTTGTATGCAGTTTAAGACAAGACTGCATTGCAGAGACGTTGATGGACATTATAAATTGTGATCATGTGCAACCCGGCTCGGGCTGAGTACTGCGACTTGAAAAAAGCGAACTTACTCCGATACAAACTCGAAAAATATTTGTTCAGTTGTTTACCAAATAAGTGCTCGCGTATGAACATTTGAGAAATGAGAATTTCGATAAACGAAAGAGCGTTTTTACAGCCGCAAACATCTCGAGTTCCGAGAAAAATCTATTAATGAATAATCGTGACATCATTTAGACATAATTTCATATCACTTCGAGATACTCTCATTCCTATTTATTTCTCATTTCCAATAGCTACAGTGATATTGTTCGATTTGGCATTTTGTGTAGTATTGTCTACTTTTGAGTAAAATAGTAATTAACAAAAAAACCTTATGTATTACCTTAGACAATAATAAATATTAATAATGAAAACAGTGGTAGTGGGGCAGATGATTGTTATTCTTGTTTCATTGCATCTATAACCTAGGGCAAACGATTCTTGAACCCAATGATCACTTACATTACGGAGTAGGGGGTGATTACTGTAATAATATAACGATAATAATATTCATTTACCATTCAATGAAATTTAAAATATTGAAAACATAAGGATTCGTGATAGAATTATCAGTAGACTCATCAGTTAGGCAAATTAATAAAAAAAAAACTCATAAAAGCTAAGCCTGTGCGTGGGTATCGACATTTTTTGTGACATTTACGCCTATAATGCAATTTTTTATTATCAATCAACAATCAATCAAACATATTGAACATACACTATTCTATTATTTTTGGATACTATGAAAAAAAAGATATCAAATTCATGAGGAGTGTCCCATACCTAAAATATACCCCTGGCAAGATATATCCGATTTCGGGAAATATTTGAAATGTAAATCATTCGAAGCAATACTAAACCAAGAAAGCTTTGAAAACAAATTAACTAATATTAACTCTGTCGTTGGTAAAAGGTAACTCAACATGAAAATTGATGGATTGAAATAAAATACTATCGGAGAGATGAATTATATCTTTGTTTATTGATATCGAATACAGTAATTTTATTCCGTTCAAGGTTAGATTTTACTTTAATTTTAGAATTTAACTTAATTTCTTCAAATTCAAATAATATTGTGGTTCATTTTCACAGATGTTCAAAGACATTGCAGTTTTGTTCTAAAAAAGAATATATTATTTTTTGCATACCACTATTTGTAGCTTTCTGTATGGAGTCAGGAATCAAATTATTGAAAGATCTCAGAACCCTTCGTTTCATATTTTCTTTATCACCCACAGGATCCGCATAAACATTTTCTCTGATATATCCCCAGATGAAGGAGTTGAGTGGCGTCAGGTCTGGAGAGCGAGGATGGAATTTAAATGACCCATTGTAGCAAAGCCACTGATCTTGTAACATCCCATTAAACAACCCAGCAACGGTATCAGTACTATATGCAGGGGCTCCATCCATCCGATACTATAACTTGAAACGGTATTGTTCAGAAACATGCCTTATGGATTCACCAACCACATTCATAATTATATGCGAATATCTATAGCTATTCAAATTCTCTTCATTAAGATATCATCATAAAATTCGGTCTTCCTTTATTGCGCAAAAAATTCAAACTCCACGAATTCTGGAATTTGCGCTGGCGAACGAGCTTTGGATTTTCTGCTGCCAAAAAATGACTATTATGGCCGTTGTACATACCATTGGAAAATTTAGCTTCATCTGTCCATATCATGTTCTTCATGAACTCGAGGTCCTTCTGTATCTTGATAAGAAACCATTGGCAGAATTCCACTCGTGCAGGTAAGTCGTGAGGTTTCAGATTTTGAACCTGGTGATATTTGAAGGGACAAACGGTTTATTGACGAACATGAAATTCTAATAGACTTTTCTGCGGCTTTCAATGAATTTTCTAGACAGGCTGTGAAGTAGGCCAAAACTACAATTTCCATATCCTCATTGTTTACGAGTGTTTTTTTTGTTGATGACAGACGAAAAAGATCCGAAATCACGACAGTTCCTCAGAAGTCCTCTCAGAATATTTCTATTGAGTCTGTATAGATTTGGAAATCTTTCTGCAGAAACGACAAGTTCTGTCCATTATCTTATTGCATTCACCATCAATGATTATTGAATTCAGGAAATTTTCATTAGAATACCCCAAACGGGACATTTTGCACACAAATAGAAAACTACGAAATACACGTTGTTGTAACTTCATTTGTTTTCAAAGCTTTCTCGGTTTGGTATTGCTTCGAATGATTTACATTTCAAATATTTCCCAAAATCGGATATATCCTGCCAGGGGTGTATTTCAGGTATAGAACATTCTACATGAATTTGATATCTTTTTTTTCGTATTATCCAAAAATGAAAGAATAAATAGTGTATGGTTTCCAATTGAAAAAATCGTGTTTCATTAGTTTTCTCGATGTTATGTTTTAGGTGGACATTTCGACCACTCTGTAAATTATTTTCAAAAATTCTATGGACCTGTTCATGACTTCACGCTTAAGGTGTGATTCTGTGAAATGTCACATTCTCAACTGTGGGTCTGAAATGTGCTGAGAAATTTAAAAATATAATAAAATAAAGGGTGTTCTATTTTAAATAAGGAAGTTGCCTTCAACGGTGTAACGGAAAGAGACCGGAAGTTGAAAATATTTCAGTTGAGAGGGCCATTTTGTAAAGCCCACTACCACAAAATTTCAAGTTTTTAGTTTGAATCGTTCTTCATATATTTCGTTGGTATACCCGTAATGTTAGAGCAGAAATTTTTCGTATGTCCAACAGTTCAGCTTCAGTGTATAGATCGTCGCTTGAGTAAGTATAGGGTCTATTCAAATTGATCTCATCAATCCACTTCTAGAGTGTCTCCAAGTTCTCAAGGTGGTAATTAGTGACCCTTAGTCATGCGATAATGCCATACAACAGATGTGTTTTTACTAATCCATAATAGACGAATTCAAGGTGTTTCTTGACAAGGATTTTTTTAGGTAATTGAATTTATATACCAAATATTTCAGTTTTTTGGTCAGATTATTTAAAGGCGTGTTCCACTTTGAATTACTGTCAAACATGATACCTAAATACCTGTGTTGGTTGATTTAAGCTGAACTATATCATCTGATATTCGAATATATATAAATGAATGGTTAGGTAGATTCGATTCATAGCTTGTGAAAGGTGTGTATATAGTTTTCTTCAGATCCACAGTGAGTTGTTCACTACCGAATTATTCCATAATTACGGGTAATAAAGATGTTACTTGTTTTTTCAAGATCTCCCAATTCCTTTTTTTGAAGGAGAATACAGTATCATCAGCAAAACAGGTTATCTCAGCAGGAATAGGTAAGTCGAAAAGAGAATTGATATGAGAAATAAACAAAGTTGGACCAAGCACTGTTCCTTGTGGAACCCCATACCTCACAGTTCTGTTTGTACTCGTTTTATCATTAATTATTACGTATTGTTTTTGGTTTTGAGATAGATTTACATCAATCGAAGTGTTATCCCTCTGAATTCGATGTTCTCGAGGGTGTCTAGCAAGTCTGGATGGCTGACGGTGATCAGCCATCAGCCAGCTGAGATCAACAAATAGGCAGATGGTGGGCTCTTTCGAATCTAAAGCATTGTAGGTTGTGTGAGAATTGATCTTGCTCGCAGCATTGAACTGGATATTGCTGTAATAGATATTGCTGACTTTGCTTCTATTATGTTAAAACAATTATTCACGGGCTCAGAATCACAAATGTGATAAACTCAATTGTCTTTTAACGTATCATGACAATTGCCATAAACTAAAGAATCAAAGAACGTCAATTTGATTATTATTTTTCAAATATTTTGGTAGTTATAAAGGCAATGCTAGTTCCATAATAAGGCGTCAAAATCATGAAAAGGCATAATGACAGTGAGTAAAAATCACTAAAATATATATTTATTTGATGAAACCCTAATGATGGATTACAAAACACACATTGATTATATTGTCAAGAGCGAGATTGATAATATTTTCATAAAAGTAACTAAAAAATAAGGAAAGCTGTCATAATATCTTGAACGACTATCAGAGTGAATTACGTCACGTTATAGTAAACAAATGAATATAACTTTTGGGAAAGAAAGACTTTGGCATTCTACTTCTCCATCTTGATACAAAAAATGTGGGAACCTTTTCAAGAAAGGAAGCAATCAATTTCAAAAATTAGCTCCATACTTGAAACAGTGTGTCTCATAAATAAACACAAACAAAATTTCATTACAGAGAGTAGATACGCCACCCAACAAAGTAACCTTCTGAAACTACCATTACCATCTTCCACTCTCGTTGAGGATTCAATTATGCAGGGTGTAGACAAAGTATGGAATAAATTCGATATTTCCAAAATCAAAGGTCGTTTCACAAAAACCTGAAACACTTCGATTTTTAATTTTAATATTCTACATTTTACAATAAAATTTCATTTTACAGGGTGATCCATATTGATGTGATGACGTCATCGGTAATTTTTTTGAACGCAACACCCTCTATTTGGTATTAGTTTTAGATAATCCGTAACGAGCTGATTCCGAAAAGGTATAATACTTGGGGTTTAACGGACAGAATTTGAAAGATGTGCGCTTAGAAAATGAAT